>PVKS010002013.1:0-126239 GCA_004027875.1 Aplodontia rufa | reverse complement strand
CTAGTAACATGAGTTAAATCCAGATAAGATGTAATGCTTTACAATCTAATACCTTTTTTTAGAGTTATAAAGGGAAAGGGAAGGGAGGGATAAGGGAGGGTAATTGGGGGGGCACTCCTGGGGATAATTGCAATATCCAGAATATTTACACATTTTATACACATTTTATATTATGTTGTTAAAATCTTGTAAGGTTGTTAAAAAAAAAAAGGATTACAGTCAGGGCTGGAGCTGTGCCTCAGTGGTTACCTCAGTGGTTACAGTGCTTGCCTGTCATATGCAAGGACCCAGGTTTGAACCCCAGCACCACGTACAAAACAAAGTGTTGGAGCAAATGAAAAACTAAATAAAGAATTGATTCTCTTTCTCTTGCCCTCTCACTGTCCCCCCTCTCTTTTTTCAGAATTAAATGATTGCATAAGTATTATTTGGATTCTCAGAGTATGATACAATGTCTCTCTAGATCCCTCCCTACCCTCCCACACTCTCTCTCTTAAAAAAAAAAAAAGATTAACACCAAGGGTGTTTTCTGATCCCAATAAGGCCTAAAACTGATTGGTAGCTTCTTTTCCAGAAAATGTTGTGTTTCTCAGCAGGCACTGTATTAGGACAGCTTCTAAGATAGTAGATGTGGATTTCCATACAAATTATTGTCCAAATTAGGATAATTGTGAGTATGAAAGGGGGTATTATTTAATAATTATGGTCTAAGCCAAGATTGTTGGAGGCAGAGAGAGACATATAGACTCTTCTTACGGGAACCTACCTCGTCCTGAGTGGGGAGAGTTGTGTGTTAAGGACGATGCAGAACCAGCTTCTTCACAGCTTCCCCATGTGTGACAGTTTCCAAACAACACAATTCAAACACTTCTACTTTTTGCCACTTAATGGGCAAAAAAGGAACTACAAATATGATTATGTTAATCCAGAATTCTGAGTGTAAATTTACCGTTGGGGAGAGTACTTTGGGCAATTATACAATCATTACAACTATTGATTTTGAACAAGGGTTTCTTATTCTTTCTTTTTTCTCCCATATAAGAAAGCAGTAAACAATATGGGTCAAATATGTTTAAATAAGGAAATTTTCCAATTTGCTTAAAATAGGACCTTTTAAAAACTCATTTTGTGTTCTTTGTGTTAGTTTTTCCACCATGGACTATGGCTGTACTTAACTACGTATAATTTGTCTCTTGTTTTTCCACTCCAGGTTTTAGCTCAAAAGCTTTACTTCATTACAATATTGAAATTCTCTGAGTTCCTTTGTAAAAAAAATCTTGCAAATTCTTCAGTTATTTCACCAATCTAGGCATCTGTAAAATGAACAATATTAATTATATCTTAGAAAACATGCAAATTTTCTAAGAACAAACTAGTACGGTCCTGTTTCGAAGTAATCAATGAATAGGAAGGTTAGCTAAGCAATATTGAGCTGTTAGAGAATGTTTCTTTTACAAGTCTTTTTCAAAGTTCCATCTCATGTGTGGACACAGGCTAATATGTCAAGTTGATGGGCTTCACTAGAAGCTCTGGGTGCCATAAACTTGATTATCAGAAGAATGTGTTTCTCAACTAAACTTTTAATTTTTTTAAGAAGGGAGTATATAGCCTTATGGGAAAGGTTCTGTATTTGAAATTAGGGAACCCAAAAGAACTAGTTTCAAGTCTTGGCCTTTATCTTTTTATCTTTATGCTTCTTGCTCAAGTCACTAATTTCTATGGATCAAGTTAAATAATATCCATCCCAAACAACTGTGTAAGTATTAAATAAAATATCATATGGGAAAGAACCTGGCACATAATGGACATAGATAAACTGCTGGTTCTTTTTTTTTTTTCATTTATTAAATACATTTTCGAACTAACCCTGAGAGCTAGTGATTTTGGAGGTTCTCTCTTCTCCAGCTTTGAGCAACCACTACAAATGCCTTTTATTCTTTGTTTTTCAGTAAGTGCCTTCATTATTTCATAAATATGTACTAAGGACAACTAAATACCGGTCACTGTGATCATTACTAGGTGAACAAACTTGTATGGTCCTGTTTCCATGAAAGTGAGAGTTAAATGGGAAACAAACAAACAAAAAATCACAAACAAACAACAAAAAAATGAGGAAACAGATAAGCACAGGATTAAGATGTGTAGAAATTACTATAAAGAAAAATAACAAGGCACAATGATAAGAAATCAGAAACCATGGTTTAGATGGGATGATAAGACTTCTCCTTGGAGGTTGTATTTCAACTGTGGAAGTGGTGACTTTTTGGTTGAGACCTACCTAAAAGACATAAAGGAGAAGAGTTATGAGTGGAGGAAGAATAAAAACATTTTGATCATAGAAATCCCTTGAAATTTGGAAAAGAACTTGGTGATTCAGGTTCTGAATCCTCTGAGAGGGTTGTTGTGTTGTGGCATAATGATTAAGCAAAGGAGAGGATGATATGAGAGGGAGAGTAGCAGGAGACACAAGCCACAGGGTAGGTGTCATGGAAGGCATTTACATGTTGCCTAAATGTAGTGGGAAGCCACTAAAGAGTTTTAACCAGGGGAATAAAATAATTCAATTTAAAATTTAATAAGCACTATAGTTGTTGAGTAGAGAATGAGTTAGAGGGGAAAAGAAATGAAAACAGAAGACAGGATAGAAGTCTATCACAGGAATTCAGAGAAGAGATGGCTTATTTGGATGGAAGCAGTGGTATTGGAGAAAAAGAAATGTGCGTGCAATTAAGTAGCACTAAGAAGCTTTGATATATCTGGCAAGGAGAGATGTAAGGGAGAATTAGAAATCAAAGATGACTATCTTTTTGATGAGGTAGAGGAAAGAGCATTTGCTAAAATGGAACAGATTAGGTGAGGAATTGATTGGGTTTTTGTGAGGATTAAAATTTCCATTATAAACCTATTTGAGATGACTGTGAGACATCTAAGTTTTTTCCTAAAAGAAGATGTTAGACACATGAGTTGTCTGTATTCATGGGAATGGATGAGTCACCTGGGGAGAAAATGCATACAGTTGAGAGAAGAGTGACCAAGGAAGAGTCTGGCAGAGAAGAGGATGGTGCAGAAGGCAGAGAGGAGCAGCTAATGAAATCCCAAAGCCAGAAGAGTTTATTGTTGTAGGATCTAAGGTCAGAAAATATTTTAAATGAAGAGGTAACTGAGTTTGTTAAGAGATGCTAAAGAACTGAATAAAGGGACAAAATCAGCCACTGGATTTGGCAACATGAGTGTCATTAGTGACCCCATCAAGAGCAGTTTCAGTGGTATGACATGGATGAAAGCCCAGTTGGAGCATGTGAAGACCCAGTGGGAATTCTGATTCTAACAGACAACAGACTAAATTTATCAGGAAATTCAGCTGCTAAAAATTTTGTGTATGCTGGTTAGACTACAATAACTTTTATATGTGTGAAAGTTTTAAACAAACAAAATAGTACTTCCGAAACGTTGGAAATTCATATGAGAATTAAAGTAAATTAGTAAGCATGTGAGCTGATGCTGTAGCTATCTTGGAAGCAGTTACTCATTTTAGTCAACGAAGGGCTGCAGATTGATAATCTGCATTTGCTGGGAAAGGGTCCTTTTAGACCACACGTGCATGGGGAGTGGGAACTAAAGTATCTGCGTAAAGCTCAGTGGAAATGAAAACTAGGAAAAAACATATCTACTATTACAGTTAGATAGATAGATAGACGGTAGATAGATGATAGAGAAAGAAAGACAAGCAAATGAAAAAGCATGCAAGCAGGAAAGAAATTGATTTGACATGTTGACATGCCTGGGCTTTGATTGAAATAATAGTAACGCATCCATAAGAATTTAAAACTTCAAAACTGAATTTTATGAGGGATTAGGATTCATAATTATACTATTGGCATTATTTATAAGCTTGTAAGCCAAGGAATCTAAATGAAATTTAGTATCAGGATGCAGCAAACTCTGGAGGGACATTTTCTCAACTCAGATCACATAGAATTTCCATGAATAATGCCTCAGTATAGATGAGTTTCTAATCCCAAATTATAAAACACATGCAAAACAGGAGGCAGCCAGTGTGCATGTGCACATGTACACACGCACACACACGTGCGCACACACAAACTAGATTAGAGGCATAGAGAGTTGGTTGGTGAGGGGACCATATATTTATTATAATGAATAAAAATATAAAGAATTTATAATAATATAAAGAATTAAAAACTTAAGAAAAATACTCAAAGAGATAAATAAGCAGAAAAGAAGAAAATAAATTCAATTTATAGAATGAAATTCTATTAAATTAAAAACTAAAATGTTGGCTAATCAGTTGATCTACATCAGCAAAAGGGTAGCTCTATGCTACGTCATGTGACTACTTGTGACTACATATTTGTGAAACCCCCATTCCCAGTCTTATGCAACCTATTGTCTTTTGGGAAATAGTGGCATGAATCAAATCACCGGGAAATCAAAAGTAATCAGTTAATCCTTTGAAATGCAATTAGAATAACTAAACAAAATTAAAGAAAGAATAAGCACACTAAAAGACATATCTGAAACAGAAAGCATAGAAATTAGTCAGTTACCCAAAATGTGGTCTGGAGAAATAAATAGGTACCAATATGAAAGGAAGTTTCAAAAATGTGGAGGATAGAATTGGATAGATCAATGTACATTTAATAGGAGATCCAGAAAAGGAGACTAAAAGAGAAGAGGCAGGATCAAAAAAGACAATGCTGAGAAATTTCCAGACCTGAAATACAGGCATAAACTCACTGGTTGATGAAACAGCATATTCTAAGCAAGATAAATAAAAAGATGCCCACATAAATAGCATCATAGTGAATCTGCAAACCCCCAAAGACAAATAGAAGATTATAAAAGTAGCCAGAGGAAAAAGACAAATTCCCTCAAAAGGAAGAAAAATCCGAGAGCAGAATTCTAGTTAGTAACAGTAGTTTGCAGACAGTAATGGATCACCATCTTCAAAATGCTCAGAAAACGTCCTGTCAACATAATTTTACACATACCTGAACTACAAAGATTGAGGGTAAAATAAAGATATTTTATTGAAACTGAGATTTAAAACCTGGAAGAAGATTCTGCCCACATCTCTAGATGACCATGAAGATATACGTGTAAAATGGGAGACTCTTCAAGATCTCAGAGAAAGAAGAGAAACACATAGAGGTCTGTCCTTGAAAGGCAAGATTGCTCCTAATGAACATGTGTACTCACTAAGTCTTTGACACACTGAATTCCCTAATCAACACAATTAGGATACCAATTGGACTGAGCATATTTCTTGCCAGATCTTGACTGATCACTAAAGTATTCAGGAGTAGGGGAGAACACTGGGTTACCAGGCTAAATACAGAAGCTGGAAGAATAAAATCAGAGCAGAGACCTCAGTGACTGCATTCCATGGGTAGGGCAGATTCTTCAGTTTGAATCCAGTAAAGTTAATTAAGTTAATTCTGTCAATGATTAAAAGAAGAAAACAGAATCCATGGTCTCTCCAATGTATTATTTGCAATTTTGAATTTTGACTTAACCTACTAGACATCCCAAGAAACAGGAAACTGTGATCCTTACTTGGGGAGGTATTATTATGCAGGTTTTTAACAGTTGTAACACTGTCTGTAGATGGTGTAGCTCACAACCTAGAGTGAATGGAGGTAGGTAATAGACTCTTGAGATGCCTGTTTGTGTACAATCTATGCACTCATGCAAGGCTTATTAAACTATATGTGGCTCTCTGCACTCATCTAATGTTTTTCACTGATAAAACAAAAGCAAACTTGAAATTTGTGTTATGGCTATAATTTTTTATTATGTGTTGAAAATTACATTTTCAAAACAAGTGCTATAGCAGAATAGACCTTTTAAGAAAATTTGAGTTTAAACTTTTTGGCATTGAGGTATCTGAAAAAAATTCCTAAATAAGACAGGAAAAGTATAAACCATAAAACATGGTTACATTTTAATATACTGAATATATTATTAACAAAAATTTCACATACAGCAAAAATGATACCAAAAACAAAGTGAAAAGATCAGCTATTGGCCCATTTGGAGATGATTATAACACTTGCATTTATAAAGAACTACAAATCAATAAGAACAAGGCAAATAATTTAAAACAAAGATGGGCAACAGCTATTTATAAAGAAGATTAAACAAAGGTCTAATAAACACAAAGAAGAGCTGCTCTATCCTACTAATAGAAAGCTTAAAACTACATCAAAAAGAAACTATCCACCTGCATACAAATTTTGCAAAACTTAAAATTTGATTGTATCAATGTTGGTAGAAATGTAGGAAACAGGAACTTTTATAATTAATGGTGAAAACAGGAATTGTTATAATAATCACTTTGGAAATGATTTATCCATCTAGTGAAACAGTAGATGCTCAGAATTTAGGGCTCAGCAGCTTTACTTTCTAGTTGCCACTATAGGATTGAGAACGTCCAAAACAGGATTGTTGGTAATGGTACAAATATTGGGGAATGTGTAAAGTTTCATTTATTGAAATGATGAGAAAGTGTATAACAATTAAAATTTGTGATCTCAGGCTGGGGCGGTGGCTCAACTGTTATGGTGTTCGCCTAGCATGCACTAGTAGGTGAGTTCAAACCCCAGCACCACGTATACAAGGAAGTCTTGGAGCAATGAAAGCCACATGAAAAACTAAATAAAATTGGTTCTCTCTTTCTCCCTCTCTTTCTATCCCTCTAACTGTCCCTCTCTCTTTAAAAAAAAAAAAAAAGAAAGAAAAAGAAAAAAAATTGTGACCTCTATCTATAGAAATCAACATGAAAAAATTGCAAAAGGAAACATAATGCTAAATGCAAAAAAATAGGTAAGTGATATGTGTGATATATTGTTAATAGAGAAGCTTGAAGAGGCAAACCACTAGTGTATCTATTTTTCTTTAATACATGCATGTGTATTATAAATACTTGCAAGGCACTGCTATATATCCCATTTCAGAGTTGTGGTTCATCTATGGAGAAGGAATATGAAGTGGGATCAGATGATCTTAAAACTTCTAATATTTTTATAAAGAGAGTCATTTGATATGAATATAGGGAACTGGTACCTGTAACTTAATTTCAAGGGTAAATTCATGGATATGTGCCATATACTATTTTATGCATATTTTTAGGTATGAAAATTTTTTGCTGTTTTTTATTAAGAAATTTATTTGTTGAACAATCAAACATGCTTCTAACGAAGAATATAATATATATGTATATGTTTTTAATATTAGATTTACCCCCCAAGATCCCCCCAATTATCCACCCTTATTCCTCCCCCTCCCTCCTTCCCAAAACATCTCTACAAATGCCTTAGGTAGTATGTCATTACAACTTTTCCAAATTTAAATCATGAGAATTGACCTCCTTTCTCAATGGCCAGGGTCTAGCGCCAGCCTCCACAGATAACTAAAGACATTCGACCCTTGGTTCTCTGGTTATGCTGATTTCACTCAGCATAATTTCTTCCATAGCCATCCATTTACCTTCAAAGGCTGCAATATCATTATTTCTAATTGCTGAGTAAAACTCCATGGTATATACATACCACAGTTTTTGGATCCATTCATCCAGTGAGGGGCATCTGGGTTGTTTCCATAATTTAGCTATTGTAAATTGAGCTGCTATGAACATTGATTTTGCTGTGTCACTGTAATGTGGTGATTCTAACTCCTCTGGAAAAATACCCAGGAGAGGAATAGCAGGAGCATATGATGGGTTCATCCCTAGTTTTTTGAAGATTTTTCCACACTCCTTTCCAGAGGGGTTGTACCAGTTTGCAGTTCCACCAACAGTGAGCTAGTGTACCTTATCTTTCACCTTGCCTGAAAATCAAATCAAAATGGATCAAGTAGCTAGGAATTAAACCAGCTACCTTGCAACTGCTGGAAGACAAATTAGGTCCAACACTTCAGCATTTGGGAGTAGGCAAAGACTTTCTCAACATGTCTCCTAAAGTGAAGGAAGTAAAGTCAAAAGTCAGTGATTGGTATGTCATAAAGCTAAAAAGCTTTTGCACTGCCAAGGAAATAAACAAATGAGTCAAGAGGTTTCCTACAGAATGGGAGAGAATCATGTACTGTGATTCTTCTGACAGGGGTCTCATATCCAGAATCTACAAAATCCTCAAAAATATCAACTTCAAAAATACAAACAACCCAATGAATAAATGGGCCAAAGAGCTAAATAGAAACTTCTCAACAGAGGACATTGATCAAGCCAATGAATACATGAGAAAGTGCTCTGAATCACTAGTAATCAGAGAAATAAGTATGAAAATTACATTAAGATATCACCTCACACCAGTCAGATTGGCAAAAATGAAGAAAATAAACAATAATAGATGCTGGAAGGGTTGTGGAGAGATAGGTATGAAATTTATTCAATAAATTATATATTGAGGGCCTTATTTTATACAGGGCAGTTTTCCTAAATGGAAAAACCAATATAAAAGAGTGAATGGGAAGAAGGTAGAGAATCATACATAGACTCATATCTAGAAACATCCTGTTGGAAGTGTGTTCAGGTCATCAGAGTTTACCATGGGATTCTGCAGTGTTGTACAGTGGGGTCTGAGCAGGCTGTAGACCCTGTCTCTGTCATGAAATCTGAGCCCAGTGCTATATCTGAGAAGAGAGATGGAGAACTAAGGAGTTTGCTTTTTCTATTTAAGTTACGTGCATAGATTTTCTTCCTTCAGGACAGGGGCCAGTGGATGCTTGTGGGGTGGGGAGTGGGCTGGACTTTGAGTCTCCATGGACAGCAGAATGTAAGGACAGCTGCTTTGGAAAATTCCTCTGATTTGGAAAATGGAAGACTCTGGGACGCAGAGTAACAGGCAGTTTATTTTGAAGCCAGGAAGCTATAAATTTTCTAACATAAAGACGACTTTGCCTGAAAATTCTGAGAGTTGGCCCTTTCTAATGGAGGCAGGAAGAGTCAGATGGCCTCTGACCACCCATTCCCTCTCTATTGGTCTTAACTCTCTCACAGCTGGATGTGAGGATTCTGGTAAATAGCACATCCCAGACAAGGGATGCTGTGGTGCCAAGGGGTTAACAGGCACTTTGAATGAAGTTTTAATATTCCACAAATGAAATGTGCATGTGAAATGGGAAAAAAAGAGGAAAAGATTATATTTGTCAGCTGGGCTGCCATATGTTGTTCTGGCCGGAGTGCAGAAAAAATGGTGACAATTCTTCCCTGAATGAGAATCTCTGTCAACTCCTGATTTCATGCCTTTCTTTGGACAAGCAGGAGCTTTCTTCATGACCAGGCAGAGTCTAAGATTTTCATTTTTGTGGGGCATCCTGCATCTAAGCCTAAAAGAATATTGGCATTGCTTGGTTTGATTTCGAGGAGATGGAAAAGGGCACAGAAATCATCAGATATTTTCTTCTTTTATTTTTGTAGATGAAATTGGCCCTTGGGGTAAAATCAGTCCTCTGAAAGGACAAAAAGCTAGCCGAATGACAAATGGAGAGGAGGTTCGATTGGCAAATCCATTAGTTCCCACCAAAGTCACCACCAATTTCATAGAATTGACTTTGCTACACAAAAGATTTTTCATATTTATATTTTCTGGTTTGTGATGCTTATGTTAGTAAGAAATAAATGTCTGAATCTATGTGTCATAAGAAAAATAACATATAGCAAGCACAAAGTTGTGAGAGTTTTTTTTTTTTAATGATACTGCTCTGTCTTGCTTTGAATTTGAAAATCCAGTACTGGACAAAATTATTTTTCCTTAATTTTTTAATGGGTTCTATTTATTGATTGTTTAAGTAACAGAATCTAAAAATTTCAAAAATGAAGAAAATGTAGGCAACAAACCCCATAATCTAAAGCTAACATTAAAATATTCTGCTTTATTATGCTATAAATAAGTGAATATATAAATATAACTTCATAATTGACAACATAGTATTGTGCTGTAAATATAATTTTTAACAGTTTTATGTATCCTATTGAGAGGATTTTCCTTTCCTTGTTTACTATTTCCTGTTATTGGCATTTGGTTTCTTTCTGGGTTTATTTTCTACTCATTGACAAGTAAGTCAAATATTATCCTGCAAGACTAATTTTTTTTTTTTGCAGAAGATCCTTTAGATCCCTTTCTTACTCTTTGTAAGAAGTGAAGTTCATCTTGACCACAGTATAATTTAGAATGTTACGTGAACAGTGCTAACTAACCTGAGGTTCTCTGGCTTGATGGGTATTCAATATATGTTGGTTATTTGACCTTGGAGATTTGAGTGGAGGATAATGTTTATTTTTGTACTACTTAAATGTTTGTTTTGGGCCCACGTGTAATAAGAATGAAGAGTTACAAGAGATTTTTATTAGTTGAATCGTTGATTCACTCATTTAGTTGCTATCATGTCTCAGATGAGGCACACTTTGGATAAGACACAAACTCTTAGAACTGCTTCTGCCATGGGCTGGCATGTTGATGAAAATACTATGGGTAAATAGTTCCAGGTAAAGGTGGAAAAAATGAAGCAGACCACAGAATCTCCCTCCTCTAATTCCTAACAAAACTACCCAAAATAAGAGAGAATTTAAAAGTAACAGAATGAAGATCATAACCAAGTGCCACTGAATTTTAAAAAGTAAGGAACAAGCCAAAAAAAGGAAAATTCAGGCATTATGCCATACTAGGTGCTCCTCACCACCAACCATTCCTCCAGTAAGTTGACAAAGTCCTAAAGTGTTTTTTTTTTGTTTTATTTTGTTTTATTTTTGCTAATAGCTGCAAATCAGAAAGGAGGCAAAGAGAGTACTTATTGTTTCTTTGTCTCATGTCTACCCAGTGGGGAGGCATTGAGAGAAACGACTCTGGGGAGGACCTGGAAAAAAATGGAGTGAAAAATGGGGGCAGAGTCAGATGGTGAGGAACAGGAATGGAACACAGATGTGGTGCAGAAGGCGTGTGAAATGGGAATCAGCCAGGCCATATTAGAGCAAATGAAGAGCAGAGGTGAACAGTTACACTTGAGCAAAGTGAAAAGGAATACCAGGAAAAGTAGGCAAGGGAACCGAAGAAGAGGGTAGAATGAGAAGGAATGGCCATTGAAGACATTCTGTCAGGAACGGTCAACAATTCTCATGAGCCTTCCTCAGAGGATAGCTCAAAAATGGTGGTGAAACCACAGAATGAGAAGGCAAGGGAGACTACAGAGTAAGAAAAGAATTACAGGTTCAGTCCACATCATTAATGGGCTAATCAATCAGATAATAATAATAGATAACATTTCCTGAGCATTGAATTTGCTCCATGCACTGTTCTGAGTGCTATGTGTGGATCATTTTCTTTAATCTCTATCATACTCGTATGAGTAAGTAGGATCTTCATTTTTCAAAAGAGTAAACTGAGGCATGGTGTGGTTAAGTAATAGGTTGTTCACTAGAAGGTGGCAGAGGCAAGATTTTAAACCCAGGCATATTCTATGATACTATGCACATATAGCTTGATCCAAATTATTAAAAGTTAATTTTTCCATTCATCCATCCTTCCGCTTTATATGTGCAAACATGAAAATCATCTAATACTACTGGTAGCTTTTTCTGGATGACATTTCTTTTCTTCCTACTTTCTCATACTGCTTGAATTTTTAAAAACTGTATTTTATGAACTTTACAAAAAAAACTAGATGAGAATAGTAATAATAATAATATAATGATTATAGTAAGACCTTGCATTCTGAGTCCTATATTATACACTCAATAACTTATTTCCTAATTTGTAGTCTGGTGATGTCAACATTTTATGTCATTTCCTAAGCAGGGTTGGTGATTGACTATGATTTGTCTGTATGGCATTTGACATTTGAAAATCTCTCAAAACACCAAATAGATCATATTTTAGTTTTAGAAATTCTTCACATTTGAACTGGAACTACTGAACCTAATCCCATGCACTTATTTTGTGTCAATGTAATGCACATTTAAAATTTAGTGGTTGTGCTGGATGTGTTGGCACATGACTACAATCCCAGCAACTCAAGAGGCTGAGACAAGAGGATTGCAAATTCAAAGCTAGCTTCAGCAACTTAGCAAGGCCCTTAGTAACTTAATGAGAGCCTGTTTCAAAATAAAATCTAAAAAGGGCTTGGGCTGTGGCTCAGTGGTTAAGCACCCCTGGGTTCAATCCCTGGTACAAAATAAACAAATAAATTAAAATAAAAATTAATGGTTATATCTTTTTCCCTCCAGAATAGAAGTTCCATGAAGGCAGAGAGTTTTGTGTCCCCAATAAGTAGAACAGAATCTACCTACATGTACTCCATAAATGTTTGTTGAATGAATGAATGAGTAAATGAATGGAAATGGATTTTGTTAACAGAAAGCAGAGTAGAGAAAGAGTAATAGATTTTTTTGAACCCTTGAGGAGAATTTAGCTTTGAAGTAATTGTTAATATGGCAATATTCCCATATTTAAAAAAAATTTTAAGAGAGATGGGAGGAGGGAGGGAGAGAAGGAGAAGAGAGAATCAATTTTATTTTTTCATCTGGGTTTTGCTTTTCTGACACTTAAGTTGTATATGTGATCCTGGGCTTTGAACCTGGATCCTCCTGCATGCCAGGCAAGTGCTATAACTACTGAGCAACCATGTCAGCACCCAATATTTAAATCTTAATATACATTTAAAAAACATGTTGAACATTTATTTGGTATGATGAAAATATTTCAAAGCCTCATATCATACTCACACTTGCATACATATGCTTCTCTTGAAAGAGTTCCTTTTCAAAAGGATCACACGTAAGACAAATTCCTGGCCATCGGGAGGAAAAGTTGTATTTCTCTGCAACGATGTGGTAGTAAAAAGTTTTCTCCCAGAGGTCTTAGACTGGCATCCCTGAGGACCAGGTTTAGTTCACAGAGCTTTCCATTTGATTTCAGTGCCAACATTAAATAATACAGAGACTTAAAGAAAAAAAAGAGCTAATGTTTCCTAGTTTCTCCTTAAAAAAAATTTTTTTTTAATGTTTTTAGGGGTTAAACTCAATGGCTTCACCACCACTCAACTACATTCTTAGACATTAATTAAAATTTAATTTTAAAACAGGCTCTCTCTAATTTTCCCAGGCTGGCCTTGAACTTGGGATCCTCCTGCTTCAGGCTCAGAGTAGCGGGGATTATAGTTGAGCACCATTGTACCTAGCTTCTAGCTGCTCTTGGAAGTGGTTTCACATCATGATTAGCTGCTACTGAGTAGCTGCTGCCACTAGCTAGAGCACAATTGTGTGATTTGTCACAGTCTGCGCCACTCCATAATGCATCCTGATCATCTCATGTCTAGATCACTCCTTCACAGCCCCTGCCCAGTCCTGTAGGCCTTGAGTTTACTGTCTCTCCTCTGATCTGCATATGGCCGTACCATCTCCATGATTTATCGCTCTGCTTTTCTGGTTTTTTTTTTCCTTTCTGGTTTTGATGAAATATTTTACTTCCCTAAATAGCGTTCTATTATGGATATAATGTCAAAAATTTCCTTAAGGTTTTCCAAAGGAAATGAATTTTGTGTCAGTGTGGTGTATTTCGTTGGGCATATGTGTGTGCATGTGTGTGTGTGTGTAATAATATAATATTATATTGTATATCTAGGTATATACACACATACATATACACATATATACATATACACCTATACATATATATATGTATATGTGTGTATATATATATGTATATGTATATATATATAAATGGATACATACACACACACACACATCCATTTAATCTAGATTTGAGATGAGGCACAGAGACACTGGGCTCTTTCCTTTGTGACACCCTTATAACATTGTGCTTCCTTCCTTTCTTCCTCCCTGCATAGTACTCTCTGATGGACTTGGAGAAAAAAAGTGAAAGAAGGGGAGAGGTGGCAGGATGTAGGTGGAGATATTCGGGAAGAATTTATCATGACTTATGAATGGGAAAATTGAATAAAGTCTTTTGCAGGAGAATCCCTTCATCACCCCTGCTCTCCATATCTTACCATATCCATTCAATTGAAAAACATTCAAGTATTTTATAATAATTTAAAAATAATTTAATAAAATAAAATATTTAAAAATAATTTGAAAATATTTTAAGTTACATGAATATAGACAAGCCCTTCCAATTTTTTTGGATCCAAATATTGACAAGAATTTACTTGTTTATATCTTTTTATCTCTAGCACCTGGCCTGGTCCCTAACCAAGTAAGCGTTCATTAAATGTTCTCCCATTCAGTCCTTATTTTACTGTAAAACAGATGCAGCCAAAGGATACAGTCTTATTTTATTCCTGACTAATCTCTTATAAAATTCTATCTTGTAGGAAATGAAGGCATGTAGCAGGAAGAGGCAGAAAAAAAGAAACAATATTGTCTTGGTAATATTATAATTTGGTTATCAATAGGGTGACCATATGTCCCCATTTGCCTGGGACGGTACCAGTTTATTCCTATTGACTTGGCATAATTATTAATAGCCACCACTTTTCACTCTCAAAGTGTCCTTGTTTGGATGATGAATTATTTAGGCACTCTATTAATCAGGCCCCAGATAATCAAAAGCTATTTGCAATCTATTTGCAAGGACGTAGGTGGGTTTTTTTTTCTTTTTAATATTTTCGTGGAGGATAGGGATCTCATGACCTAAATTGAAATTATAAAATGTATTAGTACTCTTTCATAGAACATACACATGCGTGCACACACACACAGAAGGCACTTGAAGGATACTGCCTTGCATAAGAATTATTTGTATGGTTTCCATTGGCCTCCTTAGAAACACTTTCACAGTTGGAAATGTACTCCTTTTTGTTTTCCCTCAATACCTTGAAATGTGTGTTGTCTTTAGAATACATTCTAATGGGATCAAAGCAAATAAAATCAAATTATTATCAGGGATAATTTGTGTGTTTGTGATTCAAGCATTTTATATATCTGGCACACTAAATTAATGTATTTGTTTTATTTTATTTTTTTAAATTAACCTTTTAAGTCTCCTCATTCTTGCTTTCTTATTTCCTTAAAAATTCCACATATCTGTTGTTATAAAGCATTTCTTCCCTGAAAAGATTAAAAAAATCCTGTTCATTGAGGGAAAAGTCCACAAGGGGCCTTGATTTCTTTGGATGTATTGGATGGAAAGGGTATCATTTTTTTTTTTTTTATTATTGGACAGGCTTTTGACCAGAAGGACAACAGGGGACTACCAATAGGATGTTGGCCATAACTCTCAATATTCATTAGTCAAGAATTCAATGAATAATTTTTTGGCCCTGTTGAGATTTCAAGAGACTCAAATAAGAACCACATAGAGGACCAGTCTTTGGGAATCTGTGTATTTTGCGTTCGAGGACTGAAACTTCTGGCCAACTGGCAAGGCACTGAGCTCTTCTAACAAGTTATAGGGTGGAAATTATTTCTCTTCTCACCCATCTGCTCTAGGAGCCACAGCTCATATTTAGAAGTAGCACTACTTACAATGAGGAAAAAAGACTATCAGCAGAAGTAAAAAAGGAAGAATCAGAGACCATCACTGACATAGCAGCAAAGAGAACAACAGCAAGAGCGAGGGCAAATTGTTTTGTGGTATTCACGCAGAAGTCCTAATTTTGTGTGACTGCCCCCTTGCATAATCATACTACCTTTTGAAAAAAGAAAAGAATGATAAGGGAGAATGTTTCCATATGAAGGAAAATCAATTGCCCTGCACTAAGTGTTTCAGCAGAGACAAAGGATAGTTGAGTTACGAAAGGGGTTCACCAAAAATAGGGGTAAGTATTCAGAGAAGGAAAGAGTGCATAGAGGGGTGAGGGAAAGGATTATGGTAATGAAAATCACCTCCCCCCACCACACCACACCTCTCTCCTCTTTCTCTCTAATTTTTTTTAATTAGCATTAAGCATCTAAGGATGCTTAGCTGGCTACATTCCTTACAAAGGTAGAGAGAGCCCTTTGTAGCCCTTTGTAGTAGAGAGGAACGTCATTTTTAGCTTCTTCTGCTACTGTATTTGAAGATGACAAAACTCTTTTTGTGGCCTGTCCTAGCTCCACTGAGCAAGAAACGTACAATGTGGCAACTACCAAGAGCCTGTTATTCACAAGGAAGGGTGCAACCTGTAGGATGATAGACTTTTTAAAAAATGAAAACAAGGGAGCTGGAGCAGTGGCTTGACGGTGATGGCGCTTGCCTGGCATTTGCGAGTACACAGGTTCAAACCCCAGCACCCATGTACACAACTAAGTGTTAAGCAACGAAAGCCACATGAAAAACTCAATAAAACTTGATTCTCTCTCTCTCTCTCATTGTCCTTCTCTCTTCAAAAAAAAAAAAAAAATGAAAACAAAACCGATGTGAAGTAATTTTCAGGGATGAAAATTACCTTAAGAATCATGTGGAAATACCTCTAATTGAAGTATTGCCTTAAAATAACTAGTGTTTTGGGAAAGCAAACATACTCAACAGTATAATGAGTGTCAGGGCGTATTAAGTATATGTGTTTTCATGTCAAAATTATCTCTGTCCATTGTTGAATCTTTTCTCTATTGTGGTTTCTTTAATACATTTTATCTATAAGAGAAAGGGTAGCAATCTATTTCTAAACCTAGCAGAAAAAGGAGAAAAAAAATGACTTAGAAGAAGAGCAGGAAAAAACTAGATCCACTCAGAATATCTTCTTTTAAGGAGAATCTTCACAGTGTATGTAGTTTCTGTTTCTAGGAATTTCTCAAGCCTTTGGCTTCTATCCTCATGTTATTTACTCCGTAAAGAGTGTTGTGTTTTTATTTTTCCATTGGTTGAAGAAATATCTCTTAATTTGGATGTTCCAAAATGTTGTCTAGTTCCTACAGATGAGTCACTCTTTAAGACCCAGTTGAAATATCACAGCCTCTGAAGTGTCCCCTGACTCACAGAATGAGTTGCCACCTCTCCTTGGCTCCAGCTGCATTCTCTGTAATACTACAGTAGAGTTAATAGGAATGAGTGAGGAAGCCCAGGCTTCATTGGAGGAGTCCTTGAAGGCTTTGGAAGTGGTGCGCACACCTTACCTGGAAGGAAGTGCCATTTCCAAGATGAAAAAGAGCAGAATTTTCGAGTTCATTATTCATTAGCCTTGGCCTTCATGCAGAGAAAAGAATCCCACAAAAGTATCTCTAGTCCGTCTGTGTCTGGTCCATGTAAATAGTTGAATTTGTTGATGGATATTTGTTTGAGCAAGTGCTAAGCTGAGATGGACATGTACGTCTGTCATGCGGTCCCTTAAACAGGCTGAATTCCTTCCAGTTATTTCCTTCATAAGTATTGAAAAGCCTCTGTGGATCTGGAAGTGTCAAGTGGCTTTAATGATATTCAATACCTGTTTCTCTCTCTGTTCTCTCAAGAGGTGTTCAGTAACTTATTTTATTTCCCTCGAAAGAAAACACTCCATGCTTTCTGAAAGGCGTTGCTGAGGACTTCTTGATATATACTGTATGGTGGCTATTTCAATTATGCTGCCTTGTTTATGTGATTATTAGCATGTTTAAAAATGTTATGTTAAAAAAAGCATGCATAGCTGTACATGATTTTATGTTTGGGTCTGGTTTGATGAGTTTCAGATAAAGCAGTAACTTTACTTTCTTCAGTTTGTACCATTATCCACATGACAGGGCAATGATTTTAGTATTTCTTACTATGACTAGATATCCTGGAATAGCCACTGGTCACTCTCAGATGCCATGACTCTCTTAGAGGAGATGTTTGAATATACCATCTTGTGGATCCTGACCCGAATAAACAGTCCTCCTTCAACCAAAGACATAACTAGAAATGGTAAAAAGCACATTTTGGGTGGGCTCTGTGTTGCTGGCTTTTGCAATGCACCATTCATGGATTTTCTTAGTGCTTGATAGTAATCACTAAAATATATTATTTCATGTTCTTGTGATTTTTCTGTTGCTGAGAAAATACTCTTATTTTCTGAAACATAAAAACAAGTGGGGAAAGTGTGAAATCTTCCTTAGGTAACCTCAGAACAGAGGAACTTTGTGCATTATGCAGCCGAGGCCATGCCAAAATGCGATTTGGAGGGTGTCCAGCCCTTCATTGGAAAGTAATGGTTTTCACTGAACTGAGTTATGACCAGCTGTTTACAGACAGTCTGTGACATACTGATAGAGCAGAACACCGTATGTTGCTTTCCAAATCAAATGATACAAGAAGTGTGACAGAGTGGAGAAACATCTGTCATTAGCAATTTTCAGCACGCTTCACTAATTCTGGACAAAATACGAGTAATGAACTTACCGCAGGAAACTTCAAATACTACCACTGCAGAAACAAGGATATAAACAGCGAGTCCTCCTAATGGCTTCTAATTTAATTCATTTGCAAGTAAGAAACAAACAAAGTGGTTTATTTGTTTTTGATCATAGGGTAGTAAATACTAATGCTCATCACAAATGCTTATTTTAATCAAAGAATATGAATTGGGCAATGTAACTTTTTTCAAGTTCAGAAAGCTTCATTCTTTCTTTTATTGTTGAAGAGGGTGGGTTTTTTATTTTTCTAAGCAGTAGAGGTGGAGAATGCACCCTAACAAAGATGAAACTTTCCCTGATTCGTGTCTAAGAGCGACACTCTCAGCTCAGATAGCTAGCATCCTTATGATTTATTGGACCTGGGGTGATATTTACATCATATTAAATGTTCCTAGACTTTCCACTAAGGCTTGTATAGAAGAATGTGTGCTAGGTCTTTCTCAAGCTGCTTTCCCCCTACCATTTGTCATCATGCCTTTTTTTTTTCTCCTGGCTGATAATTTTCTTTTTGCGGTCCCACAAATTTTCACAGTTCTGTAACGAGCGCATGGTCCTCATACAGCATCCACATGGTTCTCTACTGGTCGACGTCACACTGTTTATGAGATCTCAGAGCCAAACCATGTGAAGGCTGCAATCTGTGAGCATTTTTCTTTTGTATCTTTGCAATCAATTGAGCTATTAAGCCATTACCATTCAGGGCCTACTCAGCTCAGCTTATACTCCCAGTTAGCGCCAAGACGGCAAAATTCCTAAACGGGCAGACTACAGTCTGACTCCAAAAGAAAAGAAAAAAGAACAAGAAGAAGAAGAAGAAAAAGAAAGCTCATGATTCGTTATCCTAAGTTCTGACTAGGGTTCAGAAAAATGGTAATGTGAAATTCAGACATGAGATCTTGCCCAATCCGTTGGTGTTCTACCGATGGGACCTACTTTGGACCGTGTCCCAGAACAAAAAGACTGAACGCCATTCGGAACTGATGACTGTAAAATGAGTGTAGGAGGTCTTTGAGGAGCTTCTTAATTACAAAATTATTCATGATAAAATGGCACTAACCTTAAATTCCCAGGTTCTTGTAAATTTTAGTATGATACCACATAAAAATGGTTATAGCTTTAAACACCTTAGATAAACCAGATCTAGCCTAGGGTTGTTGTGGGGGAAATCATCTCCAGATCTGTTTAAATCTTTCACTCTTCTTCTTCTTCATCTTTTTCTTTTTTAAAGGGAATGCCACCCCTACCGATTCATCTTTTTTTTTTTTAAGTAATCCCTAAATTATTTTGTGGTTGAGAAGAAATATTCCAAGATATGCAAATGTTAAATTCTTCTGGTTTTTATAGACATCTGCATTGAAAAACAAAACAAAGTGAAAATATAGATGCCATTGAAACCCATCATTACGTTTGTGATCTAGATAATAAAGTAAGCAGACCCGAGCAATTCGCTAACACTAACGCTATTCTTTACATAAACAGTAAATGTTTAGATTTTCCTGTTCACTGACTAACAGCACACATATCATAAACACTAAGCTGTTACAGTACGTTTCGTGTGTTGATTCACTTTAACAGTTGTTAGTGTGAAGACAGGAAAAGAAAAGTGGGTGTAATGAGAGCATGTGCAGTATGCTGTGAAAACAGAGGCCCTTATTTGGCATAATGGGTTGCACCATAAGGGCCATAAAATTGTGCATGTGTTAGTATCATTTTAATTATTACGGGTGCCACATGTTAAGCAGAATAGCGGAACTACTAAAACAGCTTCAAAATCCTTACTGCTGATCGCTGCATTTAATTACAAATAGGAACATTTGGAGATAGGTCACCATAAAACCCTTCTGTTGTCAAATGAGCTCAAATCTGATTTTTGTAATTATGTTTTTATACCACAGATCCTGTTGAATAACTATAGGGAATAAAATTTTAATAAGTGCTGATTAAATGTAGGTACATCTTGCTTCCTAAGAATGTTTATGAATGCTCATCACACTGAAATCAAGGTACCTTCACTGTTTTCCTGTGGACAGTGCTTTGATCATTCAACCTTAATGCAAATAAGCTGAATAAATTTGTGTGCCATGAAATATTGTTTTTTTTTCCCATTGGAGCATAAAAGCTCTGGATTTCAATTATTCATTCTGTTTGTGAGCACTGTGCACTGTACTGTAATTCTCTAGAATCAAAGTGTTTTCATTACCCCACTACATGTCAGACACCATGGGGTCTTGTAATTAACTTTCCTGAGGCAGGATTTTATCAAGGAGATGAAGATGACAATTTATGTCAATCTTTTGTTCCCTACTAAAATAAATAGGATTGGAGATGGTAAGGTTGGCTTTCAAATTTTCTTTTCTTTGGAATTATTTATTTATTTACTAATCTATTTGTATATTTGATGGTTACTTGGGCTGTAAAAATCATGAATGCATTGTGTTTCCTAAGAGAGATGGTACTTTGGGGTAATTCGTATGTGTTGTTTCCCTGTTTTATGAAAAATATTTTTTAAATGGTTAGGACTTCTAGCTCTTTTGAAAGTAAAATTATCACTGTGTTTCCCACAGAGATGAAAAATGTAAGATGAACCAAAAAAGGAATTATTAATGGGTAATGATACATGCAATTCATGAATTAATACAAGAAAATAGGCCAAACACAGAGCTGGTATATTCTTAATATTGATATGTGCTCATGTTGGTATATGATCTCCCAGATAGTAGATAGGTACACTTCTAAATTATTCTTAGGGATACATGGATTTGTGGGTTTTGCAATTCCAGAAGACATACAATACTTCTTCCTCTACAAAATAGAGACAATTGATCCATTCAATTGGTCATGTTCCTTAGTATATTCACATTCTTCTGCATGCTCTAGAAAACCATGCTGTTGGAGAATCCAATCGTTAAATTGGAAAAATGAAATAAATTTTTCCAGCAAAAGATTTTTCTGAAGATCATGAAAGCATTCTGTTTGCACAACTCACCAGATTATGTGTTGTTAAGCACTTAATCCACACTTTTGGATGGTTGTTTTGCTCCCCAAGTAGCTCTGCAATATATTCATCCAAAGAACAGTACAGTGCCACATCCACTGTTTCAGATAAATGGTAAGCGAGCATGTCAGAAAGATGATGGATTCACGCACCACTAAGGGTTGGCTACCATTCTGTTGACAGCTGTATATGGCTTCTCAAAGGCAATTTAATCCAGTTCCCAGAAATAGGATTTAAGGATGTAAAATGCAGATAGAGGAACAACGAATGCTTCCCTTTAGAGGTAAAATTTTAGTTATAAATATAAAATGTAAGTATTTTGGTACTGGGGATTTGAGACAATTCGTAGTTGGGAATTGCTACTTCTCCAACACAATCACTTGAATCTATTGTCTCCTATTAATGGTCATCTTTAAGAGGTAAGGGAAGGGAGCTCAGACAAAGCTAAAGGTACAGACTTCAACGTTCTGCTTTTGTTGTTTGAAAGCATCATTTGGTAATGATAACTTTTTTTTTTTTGGCTCAGTTTTGATGAATAAATGAGATATCTCCAAAACTCAGGTTGTCATGCAGCAACTGTTTTGAACTCTGGTAGTCATGCACTGGAGAAGCTGCTCAGCATTAGTTGGAATTATGTCCTTGATGGGCAAATTAATTAATTAATTAATTATGGAAGAATCTGAGAATAAATTAAATCATTCACGAGAACAGAGAAAACCCTTATGTATATAAGGACCATTTATCAGGAGTAATGTTTAGCACAGTAATTCCATTAATTTATGCCTCTAATCCATAGGAGTAAGTTTTATAATTGATAAGAAGAAAAGGAAAGGCAAGCAGAGAAGAATAACAGGTGCTGGAGCAGGAATTTCTCATTTTCTAAATTATTGATGCTTTATTTTCTAAATGTGTAATACTCAGTTTTTGACAAAGATTGATCACAAAGTTTGTCTTAAACAATTTTGAAAATACTTAGAAATTTTAGCCATCATATATTTATCGAGAGCCTACCTTGCTAAGCAACATGTAAGGTTCAGTACTGAGCAGTTCTGGCAGAACCTTCTCTGAGAGCATCCTGAAAGGCTGCTGGAAATGCCAAGTCACCATTGGACTTGACTATATTAGTATTTAGAAATAATCCCTTTGCTTGTTAAACAAGGATTTGGGTTAACCTCTTGGGCCTTCTCCAGTTCTAAATTCCTTTTACTCCTTTGAACCCTGGAGTATGAATGGTACTGGAGATACAGATAGTTAGATCATTGCATGATCAGTCTGCCTTCATGAGACCTATGTCTACTTGAAGAAACAGGACATACACCAGAAGACAGCCATTAATCCCAAAAGGTGTCTACTAAATCAAAATGGTATGGCCTTAGCTCTAGATTTTAAATGTTGTCACACTTACCTTGTACTCTGATGGATAAACTTTATCAGGAGCAAGAATGTAGAAATAATAACCAATGTGTCCTACTATTATATATAGTCATAACGAACCGATAAAAATGAGACAAAAGAAAATCACAAAAGATGAAGGAAAATCGCCTTTGGTTTAATAATTCCGAAATAACTATTGATTGATAATAATTTATATACCCTAATTTTCTTTTTTTTTGTTTGCTTCTTCCACATGCTATTTTATATATCTTTATTTTTTAATTTAATTATATTGAGATGGAGGTCTCAGTACTTCTTCTAGGTTGGCCTTGAAACTCCAGGGCTCAAGGGATCCTCCTGCCTCAGGCTTCCATGTAGCAGAAACTATAGATGCATACCACACTGTGCCTGGCAACATTTATTTTTTTAATTGACAGATAGCATTGTATATATTTATGGTGTACATTGTAGAAATTTAACTGATTAACCAAAAAAAGAAAAAAAAAAGAAACAAAAACCAGCCTCTACTTCTGCCTGACCCACTTAGAATCCCTACAAACTTTTCACTAGAAATCTTTCTATCTCTTTTGAGAAAAACTGATGTTATCCCTTACCACAGAAGGACAGATAAGGGGAATGGATATTTTAAAGAGGATTTATATATTATAATTTTACATCCTTGGGGTCAACAGATTTCAGTGTTGAAGGAGAATCTAATTAGTAGGTTCCCTTGCTTCCTGAAATATTTGGTCACCTACTATTTCTAATGGTCACTGTATTTTCACATTTTGTTGATTTATTTTGGGATATAACTATTGGTGAACTTAGAGAGTTTATTAATCATTTGGTAGATGTGTCTTTGACATACGCCCCTTCCTGACTAGCTAACTGCTACAGGCCAGCTGCACCGCTAAAAAGTCACAGCTAAATGGAATCCTGGTTCCTGGCTTACTTTCCCTGCGGTTGCTCAGAATTCTTCTGAAAATCTTTCACAGATAAAACTGTTCACATGCTGAGATTTTATAAGGATTTTAAACATCATAAACTAGATATACCATTTAATGCAATATATCCAAAGTTTTTACTGTCATGAAATTTAATCGTTCTCCTTTTCCATGGAAAATTCAGTTTCCTTTATTTTAAGTGTTTTTTCTTAAATGCATAAATGACAGTAACTACAGTTTTATTTTCCTAAGATGTGCCTATTCATGTATCATGAAGTACTTTAAAATATTTTCCTAAGCTAAGCCAGGGGGAAAAAAAAGAGTCTGCCACTCTTTTTTGAGAAAATCAGGAAAAAAAATTGCTAGAAGCAAGTTTTTCTTGTAGTGGTTGTACTTTGAAGCATATTGTCGTCATTGGTTGATCACAAATTTCCCAAGGCTCATATGTTTCCATATGTCATTTCTTGAAATTTCTGTGAAAATTCTAATTGAACTCTTATTAATATCTGACATTAATAATTATTTAAAAGTTTGGTACAAATATATTCATAAGAGTGTTCATATTATCTGTGTACGTAGATGTAAATGTATATGTACATATCCTTGACATATACTTTGTTTTATATGTACATATACAATATGTATACATTACTGTGTGTCTGTACACATACAGACACACTGAATGCCTTTAACTATGATTTACATAAAAACATCTTGTAAATTCAGGAAGTAATGATGTGTATTCATGATTACTCTTCATTAGACAGAATAAAAGTACTCAGAGCTATAACTTTTTCATTTGTTTTCCCTAGAGACATTTTAGGAAGGGGTAAAGGAAAAGGAAGCATACCAATACTAGACGTTTTTGAAATACCTTCCAGAATGGGGTAGTGCCATTCAGTTCTCAGAGTGTGTTTACAGCAGGGAAGGAGGCTTCTCCAGGAACTTCCCTTAGCCCTGCTCCTTCCTCTCATTTCTGTTTTCAGTTTCCGGTTCCTGTGTCTTCTACTATTACTCTCACTTCTTCGAGCACTGGGTAACCTGTAGTAGAGCACTTTTCTGTCTTGGGTTGGCAAGTTGTGTTTTGCCTGTTGTTCTCCCTCCTACTCATGTCCTGTCTCCTCTGTACTCAAATCATACTCTAGGTGCCCAGTACAGTCCTTGGGAATCCCCCAGTCATATCTGTCCAGTTAAACTGAGTTCCAGATGCTGAGCTAAATGGAGGAATGAAGCACTAGGGTACACCTGTCTCCACTTAATTGAACTTGCTAGTTAACTAAAAAGTAACAAAAGAAGTTTGGTGTGTATCTCAGTCCTTGCTGAGAAGCATTCCTTCTAAATCAGGGAGAATATGATTAATACCTTCTCTTCTACCACCTAAGTGAGGTGTTATTCGGGCCAAGCCCCTGCCTGACTCACCTTCCTGTCTCAACAATTATTTATGGGGGAGTTGACTATTTTATTTATTCCTATAGAGATATTTATCAAATGACTATATTTTGGTGAATAATAAAGATTATTTCTGGATCATTCTCAAAGAGAATACGGCTGTTCATTGAAAGTGCACTTATGCTGAGCTCTCAGTCGCTTCAGTATTCAGTGGCGTAGACTAAGAGTTTTGACCAGAAGTAATCATATTAAAGAAGATGTAAGTAGGAAGTGTCTTGAGGGTAGGGACCTCACATGTTGAATTCATAAACAATTCTTCAACAACAACAACAAAAAGTGTCAGTGAGAATCAGAAATCCAGAAAAGCTTCTAAGACATAGAACAGAAGTTTTAAACAGACACCAGAATGAATATACTTGCATGTGTTGTGAGACTTTTTTTTAATTATTAAAAATTACACCAAACTCAAAAGATGTTCAAGCTCCAATTTAATTTTTCACTCCTCCACGTCTCCCCAAACCTTCATATTGTTTGACAGTATGTTGCACGACTGTTGTCTGTAAGTGTGAAAAGTCAGGATGAGAGTTCACAGCAGGTTGATGGCCTGGAGATGAGAAGTCTGTCTGAGGACATTTCAAAGTTGTAAAGGTATTATTCTCACATGGAGTTATTTCTCAGTGGGTGTGAACAACAGCTACTCAGCAAGCTGGTGTGGTGTGAAATAGAGTTTCCTGAAAAATGATGTGCAGACATATGCAGAAAGCCACATGCTTGGTACATGCACAGACTGAGTGCCTAGCTTCTGGGGGTGGGAATATTTGCCCATGAGATGAGCTAGAAATGCACAAGTCCCCAGTGTATGTGGCCCAGGGAGCGGCACAGCTTGGAATTATCCGACCCACTGGGTTCAAGGCAGACACATGTTGAAAGACAAAAAATAAAAAAAAGAAAAAAAGAAAAAAAGAACCAAGAAGCTGCATTGGAGAAGGGAGGTTTGATGAAATGGGAGGGATGTAGTTTATGCAAGACACCGGACAATCTGAAAGACCTCCCTCCACTATGAATATAATTTTGTTTATTCTGCAGTATATTGTGCCATGATTTTATTAATTTCTAATGCTGAGTGAGTGAAGGGAATCACATGGAAAGGGCCTTCATTTCTAGGGTGGTGTTTATCTGCTGAGAAAGTAACTGTCCAAGGTCATCCACCGCTGCCTGGGTCCAGTGTATCCTATATGCCTTAGGTCTGCCTTTCTTCAAACAGCTAGAGTGTGGCATATGGATCTTTACTTGAATATTTTTCTCAGCTGCGTGGTTCTCCTTATGATTTCTGCTACCTGTACAGTAAGGAGAAGCAGTTAAGAGTATGAATAGCTTGATGTGACTAAGACATAAATAAAACAGATAAACCTGTAGTCAGAGTGGTGGCGGATGGGGGGTAGAGGATAAAAAGCATACAAGTTTTTATGTACATATTTATTTTACCCCATGAGTTAAAACAAAAAAAGGATTTGAAATAACTTACAAAAAAAAAGGTATGTATGCCATAAGGCTTATGAAAATAAAAACAGAAAATAAAAATTTTGAAAAGGAGAAAGAAGATTCAAATATGCTAACTAAGGGGGTTAATGAGAATAAGAATTAGTCATTTCACTACACAGATGGAGGTTTACTTCTGTGGTTTGGTTGGCAGGTGTGCTGACTCTGTGGTGTTAATCTTCAGGTTCATCGTGTGGGAGGCCCTAGCGAATTCTTTCCTCCAGTTAGAAAAGACCCAATAAAGAACTACAACTTGCGATGAATCCTAAAAACAGACAGGTTGGGGGTCAGACCGTGCTTCATGTTCCAGAGTTGTTGCTTGCTGTTTGATCAGTTTGGTTGTCATGCAACAAGAGGTGGTTGACCCCCCCCCCCAAAATATATATATATATAAAATACACACATACATATATATATATAATACACACACCAAGGCAAACTGTTTCTCCTTCTCATTGGCATTAATTTATTTTTTAAAATAGCTTTTAAATTATTGAAGCAACACATGCTTCTTGCATAATTCCAAATAAAAGTTGAAAGATGAAAATAAAGATCTTCGTTTTCCAATTACTCAGCAACAATCCTGTTGTTTTGGGGGCGCGTTCCTTTGCAGTCTGCCCTTCTCGTACATGCACACGAGTCCGGGTGCTTGCTGGTCTCTACTTTCTCTCATACCCTATATCCAGTGTTTTAGGAAATTCTGCTTTCTTGACCTTCACCATTTGTAGACTATCAGCGCATCACCCCACGTCTGTTGCGATGGCATCAGCCCTCCCCTGGAGCATTGCCATCTCTTCCTCCCACAGCCCTGCCATCCACGTTCTTGTCTCCATATAGTACCAGAATGTTCCTTTGAAGATGTAAGTCAAATTGCATCACTCCTATGTTCAACAATCTTCAATGACTTTCAAATTCTCACCGATAAAAATTCCAAATCTTGGATTATCAGAGCCTACAAGAGCCTTCATTTGGACCTAGCCTACCCGTCCCCACATGGCATAAGATTATATTTTAATTATCAGACACACAATATTCCAGTGTACCGTTGCACCACACTTTAGTTAACCAACTACCTACAGATTAGAGTTGTTGCTTCTAATGCTTTCTTTCCATAAAGATTGAAATAAATGTATCGATACATACATGATTGTACAATTAAGCAATTTTACTCTCATTGTAAACATGTTGTTGAATTTCCTCCCCACAAAGGGTATACCAGTTACACTGTCCCTGCCCTACACATTTCACAGAATCTGACTCTGGTTACAGTTACAATTCAGCCTCCATGGAGGCCATAAGCAGACTACGCAAACCCTAGAATTTTGCATCCAAATTCCTATTTTGATGGTGGTGAGATTTTTGAACTACTGTTGGCACCGTATTCAGCGCCAGTCTTCTTGCTTTGCCTTGTCAAATTGGACAGGGAGACGGCTGTCTTGCAAAAGTGGAATTGTCACTAATTGGCCACAGAGGAAAGATTCAAAATCTTGCCAAAAGTCTCCTGCCTTCTAAGGGAATAAATACTCCATATAACTTTCCCCTCTCATTAAAAAGAAACAAACTCAATATGAAAAGCACTTTGTAAGCTAGAAAGCATTATGTGAATGCAAGGCGTTGTTATTCAGGTTAAGGTGGTCCTGCCAGGGCCGCTGGGTGAGGAGCTGGCTAGGGTGGCTTGCTGAACACCGGGATAAGGAGGCTTGTTTTCATATACTTCTTTTTTCACCAGTTTGTTGGATCCTGTTAAGAAATGCCAAGGAAGAAGCAACAGTAAATAACTTTTGACTTCTCTTTTGCTTTTTCATTTAGATTAAAACAGAGTACTTCAGGTGTGGCCTACATACAAAATGAACGCTCCACAAAATGTTTTGTCACTTGTAATGTTCGGAATCCAAGTTGGTTTTCTTTATTATGACAAAATGAATTTAGTGAGAGTTAAACATTACTTCACGCTGAGAAAGACAACTCCTTCCTTTTCCTACTAAATGGACACTGTGGAAAATTGCTGCTCCATAAGAAACAGAGCTAAATCATTCATTCTTTTTCCAAAGCAGTATATATTTAAAAGCGATTTTTTTTATTAAAAACATTACATATAATTTATAAAAATCCAGCCATATGATACTTTTCTTGAACATTTCAGAGAACTGGATTTCAAAAAATCTATTTCTATTTAAATTTAAAAGAATGCAAATATGTTTACAAGTCTAGAAATATGTATGTTGGAGTTTAAAATGTGATTGAATAAATTTTCAGGAGTTAAAACCACTTATTTTTAGAATGTAAAGTAGGTTTTAATTTTAGATTTTTCCTAAAATGAGTTAAAAAAATAACAAATGCCGCCTTCTATAAGATGTCGGAGTTTGGGGAAATAGTTAATCTTTGCATTATTCACTGAGATAAGTAATTGCTATTAGCTTATAAATTCCTTGCTTTTTGTCATACTCTAAATGTCTTTTTATGGTAATTCTAACTTTGACACTGGTTGTACCCATCATGGCATTAAGCTCACAGTAGTCCCTTATTTTGAACTTCCCAAGGAGCAAAGTTGGAAAAAGAAGGGAAGCAAAGTATAAGTCAAAAATATTGGAAGAATAAACCATGACATTTGTTCTGGATTAATACATATGTCTAGTCCAATATCTGTGATTTAAATAACATGCAAGAATGCTAAAGATCCCGATCCCCATTGCTTCATTGTCGAGCGTTCTTGTGCAAGCATGAACAAACTTAAGTTGGAGAATTTAAGAAGTTAATTCAAAGAATTAGATAGAAATTTTAGATTCAAACGAAAGAAGACTTTTGCTTTATTTCATGAACCTTAGGAGATCGGAAGAGACTTATAATCAATTATTCTGACTTTTTTCTTTTTTATCATGCAAGCCCACATCTGGTTAAATCCTACTGTCCACCCCTCTCTGCCGGGACCAAGGGAGCTGAAAGTTGATGGAGAAAATCCCACCATCAGGAGAGCAGAAATCACCTCACGTTCATGATCAGGGACATCAGTGAGGCAGGTGGAACTGTGACATTACAACAAAACAGACCTATGTCTTGCCAAAGACAGCGCTGGATTCCCTTTTACACACTCAACAGCATAGGATCACTCCTGCTTCTTGAAAGAGGTTCTTTACGGAGTTAGAACACCATCATACCTCTCTTCTTTTTCACCTCCCTCCTTCCCCATTTTCTCTACCTCTTTTGCTGGTGTTTTCTTCTAGATCTGCATATTATCATTCTCTAGTATTTATTCGTTAGCTCTTTTATTTTCTCTACATTCATTATCTTTCTAGGGAAATTCATTTACTCCCAAGGCCTTTTCCATTCTGATGGTTCTCTCTCCCAGACTCTCCTCTCCCCTGAGCTCTAGAGGTGTATATCCCATCAGCTGTTTCACATCTTGCTCTACCATGGATTAAACACACCCCCCCCCACACACACTTCCCAGTCACTACCTACAGCCTCATCGTATTTTTTTTTATCTGATACTCCCCAGTAGTACCGGAAATTAGTATTTGTTCGTATGCTTCTGCTCTGTCTTCCTCTCCCTTCTACCAAGACATAAGGGGTGGAGGGTAAAATTCTAATCTTGCTCACCCCTGCATCCCAAAATGTAAAACAGGAGTGAGAACGCTCTAAAGGAGAGCTCCTAATTTTATAGATCCCAAAAATAATACCAAAAGAAGTAAAATAACTTGCTGAAGCTTGTAGAAATTTTGTAAATAAAGTCATTACGTAAATACATAAGGACAACAATGGATTCTAATTGAATAGAGACAGATGCAAGTGCCATGGGAACCAGATGCAGCAGGCATTATGGGGCTCGGGCCAGGTAGGAAATGTGGGTTGATGATCTCTGGAAGAAAGGGAATGTCAGCTGTCACAGGCTTGAGAAGGGTTTTCCAGGCAGAAGACAGAGCCTGTGCAAAAGTCCTGGGGTCCGCCACATATGGATGCTAGAAGAACACCAGTAGTCTCATAGTTTCTACCTAAGGGAGTGTTGTGACCACAGCTACACTGTAGACAGATTTTGTGCCTGAATAAGAGCTTTTTGAGATGTTAGAGAAGATAAAGTCTTGTGAACTTTATTCTTATGTGTGATAAGAGGAAGTTTGAGAGACTTCTTAGAAAGCACTGGTGACTTTGTGAGTGTGGAGGTGTTAGTTGAGGAGGATGAGGAGGATCTGTCCTCAAGGAGGTGTTGTGAATGATGTATTTCACCCTTTTGGAATCTCCCTGGATAGAGACAAAAAGCCACCTCATCTTCAATTTCAGATTGCACTTCAAAGGCAGGGCTGCCAAAGGATAGGGAACAGGAAAGTCCTACGGCAATGACAGGAGCGGCAGTTTTGGTCCGGGTCAGAGTCTCCTGGCCATGGTTGAGCCTCAGCCCAGTTTGAACACTCTTCACATTCATGTTCTGGTTTCTGTAAGTAACTACAAAGCAACTGCCTTCTAGGCCAACATATTAAATGTATAATCATCCCTAGCTATCTGTGTGGGATTGGTTCCAGGAACCCTGTGGACACCAACCCATGCGTATTCAACCCCCTTAAATAAAACAGCAACCTGTTTGCCTATCATCTATGCACATCCTTATGTATACTGTAGATCACCTCTAGATCACTTATAATACCTAAGGCAGTGCAAATGCTGTGTAAATAGTGGTTATACCGTACTATTTAGGGAATAGGGACCAGGGGAAAGTCTTTACATGGTCAATGCATACACAATTTTTTTGTCCCAACATTTTTTTCTGTGGTTGGTTGAATCCTCAGATGCAGAACCACAGACACAGAGGATAGGCCCAACGGTATTTTTCTCTTTCCTGCATAACTGGGTGCTCAGCTGTCTGAGAAGAAAAATGAGAAAGTAAGACGCACAGAGAAGTCCTCGGAGGATTGCCGGGTTTGTCGAAGTGCTCGGATTGAAGTCAAGGGACTCACCTTCCCTCTTATTCAGTGGGCAACTTATTGTCTTTTATAATTTGGCTGGGAACCTCTGCCAGTTCTTCCGTTCCAAGAACCTTTCATCACTTAACCTCCCTTAATGAGAGTATGTGTGTAAATTTTCCAGATTTTCATTTTTGTAAATTCCAACCACAATGCAAATTATTACATCAGACGCATTTGTGTCTTGGTATAGTATAATCATATTTATTTTTATTTAAGATAATTTATCATCTGTTTTTGTTATCTATCTTAATTATCAAATGTTTTTAAAAAAAAATCTTCAGTAAGAATCTTACACAAAATATCCTTGTGTCCTACCACATATTTAATTTACTCAGGAACCTGGGATCTGTGTCGTTATGGGAAGACTGAACTACCCCATATACTTTGCAGTTTGATTTTGAATATATTTGGCAAAAAAGGAGAATATGATATTGGAAACAATTCTGGCTTCCACACTTGATTTATATTTATTTGTGAACTATGGTTCCATTGGCTGGAATGCTTTGAAAACTGATGCTAATGAGATTGAAGTCCCTGTGAAATCTGATTCTCAGATGCCATCATGTTCTAGAGCATGATTTTCGCTCTCTTTTTTTTTTTTTGAGTTTTATTTCTAAGACAATTATTATGTTAATCTCTAACCAGCTTTAATTCAATGATGCTTTATGAGACAGGCAAAAAGCAAGTATAATTAACCCTTAATTACTAGCTCAGAGAAATGCAGAAAAGATCAGTAAAGGACTTTTCTAAGTGAAGAATAATATATACACACCTAGCTAGTTGGCTGCTATGAGCTGGGTGTTGAATATTCCCGCGGGGCCCACGTGTTAATGACTTGGTTGGTGCTGTTGGAAGGTGATGAAACCTTTCAGAAGTGAAGCTTAGTGGAAGGTTCTTAGATCATTGTGGGTGTGCTCCTGAAAGGGACCTTAGCTGTCTTCTCTTTCTCTACTGCTGATTTTTTTTTTTTTTTTTTAAGAAACAGGGGACAGTGAGGGAGAGAAAAAGGGGAACAATTTTTTTTATTTAGTTTTTCATGTGACTTTCGTTCCTTGGACACTTCATTATGTACGTGGTGCTAGGTTTGAACTCACATACTTGCGCGTGCCAGGCACACATATACAACCAAGTGTAACCACCGAGCCACCGCTTCAGCCCCTCTACTGCAGTTGTAGGTGTTACTGTTTTCCTATACATGCTTCTGCCAGGGTGTGCAGGATTTTGGCCAAGTAGAGGCCAAATCTATGAGGCTGTCTGAACACAGGCTTGAACCTCCAAAACTGTGAGCTAAGTAAACCTCTTCTCTCTGTAAAGTTAATTGCCAAGTTTGTATTTGATTCTTCAAGAATTATTTATTAAACATTTATTAAATGCTTAGCCAGTTCTAGATAGTGGTTGTGGAATAGTAAACTAACTCAATTTTTTAACCACGTAGAGTTTATGTTTGTATATGACCAACTTACTTTCCCCTTTCTACCCTTCCCTTCCTTCCACAATTACTTGTTCATTCAGCTATGTCTGTGCTGGGTGGGTACATAAAATCTAGTTAACATGATGTATATCTACCACAAACCCCAGCTGTCTTCTGTGTCTTTCTGTTTGTTCCCCATTTCCCTTTCCCAGACCATACCTTCCGGAGTTATTTGTGAATTAAGTTACACTTTAAAATTATGTTTGCAGAGGCTAATTTAAGACTGTAGATATTCTCTTTTAAGAGGACATCTTTAGTATACATAAAAAGAAACCCTGAATCTAGTGCGTACATGGCTCTATCTCTTGTTTATAATTATTTAAAACATAAAGTTCTGAGTCATGAACGTCAACATGAGCCATAACCAGGCGGTCTAATTCTAATAGAATAGAATGCTGGGTTCGAATCCACACATTTGGGGCTTTCATTTTTCTTCCCTTTTGTAGCCCTGTTTGATTTGAACTGTTTTGGGTAATAGGACTATTTGACTGCCAGAGACTCAGAATTGACTACTATCCTCATAATCACTTATAAGAAAGCCAGAATTTGCAGCTAGAACTATAAAAATAAAAGGCAAATGTGTAAACCCAAGAAAACAATTAGCTTCCCATTACAACATTTTATCATCTAGTCCTGTGTAGGTCTGTGTCAACACAGATTGACAAAGTCATAGAATTTTATTAGACAATGTGAAAACTCATCTGCAGATTTTATTGCCGTCCTCATTGCTTGCATTCACAGTTTGGAGGTTCTCCATTGTTGTGAATAACAATCGGGAGAAATGGCTGGCTGTGGCCAGTGTGGAGGTGCCATTTCTCACTGACAGGTGTTCTTTTTTAATTACCTCCATTAGTTCCTCTTTATTGCAGGGCTCCATGTCCTGATTCCTCATCTCTTTACCGAACACCAAACCAGAACTAACAGCTCCAACGTGCAGGGGGACAATCAGTGCACACCCACCACATACAATTATGGTGGCCAGGATTGTGCTGATCCTGCAGTCTGAAGGCTGCCTTTCTCAGCTAAGCAATTCAGATTGTCGGGAAACATCCAGCGGAAAATTAAAGCTCCGAATCTCGAATCAGTGAAAGGTGCTAATGAAGAAAAGACTCATTCCTGAGAGGAGTCCGTCTTTGAGCTGGAAGCCTATGAAACCAGACCTATGCTGCCATTCATCAAGACGGAAGTACAATTGTACAGTTTCAGATTCCACAGTGAAGACTTTATTAGTTTTGTAGCAGGCAAAGCTTATTCCTTGAATTTTGTTTCAATATGCAGAGGACTTTCACAATATCTCATGTGCCATTTCTACAAAGAATATTTACATAGTATGTTTATATGACATTTCACATTGTATATACTATTTTCAGACATGCTATTTGACCCACTACAACCCTGATAGGTGTTATTTTTGCCTACTTTTGTTCCTATGTTATTTTCTTGTCTCATTCTTGCCTCCTCCTTTGTCCTCTTCTTCCTTCTTTTCTCTCCCAAAGATTATATTTTTAATACTGTACCTGGGTCCTATGCCCTAGTATGCACATCAGTGAAATGAGGCTGGGAAACATGCGACCTATAACCACAGGAATCTAATTACCAGGGTTGTCATAACTGCCACTTGTTGCCATAGAAGAGGAACATACAGGTGACTGCTTCCGTTTTTATTTTCCTGTGAACAAAGTCTGAATTTGATCACTCTTACATGTTCTAAGTACTGCACTTTTGATAAAACTGTCTTTTAGTTTTCTTATCCAAGGGCACCATTTCTTCAGCCAAGATGCGCTCTCAGGATGTAGGTTCATGGGAATAACAAAGTGAAATTCAAAGGATAAATAGTGAAACCAGGATCAGACTTCACAACACACTGGGGTCAAATGTGAAATACCAGTGTTTGGAGGTGTTTTGATTTCATCATTGGAGGGAAATGCCATCCATTTCACACAGATGTAGGCGTGAAAGCTGTATGGATGGATCCTTAGCTCTGGATTCTCAAGGTCATACCAGAGACATTGTTCATGTTGTCATGGGAGAAGAGGAGTCTCTAAAGAAGGGTCTGAGGAATTCCTGGAGAGAAGGGAGCTTGAGTCAGGACCAGTGGGGTTCTCAGCATACATAATGGAAAATAATTTCAGTACGTGTCAGTCAGAGGCATAGACAGAGGATTATTTAGGAAAACAGGTACAAACTCAAGGGACAGTCTTTCTTGGGAAAGTCTCAAGAAAGAGATGCCTTTGGGGGAACATAAAGGAATACACATTTAAGAGAAAGTGCAGGCTAACTTGAGAGTAAGAGATGCACTTTGGGGGTTCCTGGTTCTTGTGTTAAAGGATACTTGGTGAGGGGTGGATATGTAAGGATGATATCAGTCCAGTGATCTCAGGAGGGTTTCTGATGGTCTGGTCAGTCTCCATCCTCAGTCTGATGTGACTTTAGCTGTTCAATAGATAACACTGGAAAGTCTCCAAAATTATAGCTTCCTCAAGATATTTTATCTTTGTTTAATGTAATTTTGGGGGACTAATTAGCAGTGCACAGTTAGAATTATAGATTTCTCAGAAATTTGGGAGGAACAGGACTGGAAGGAAGACAGGATCAGGGTTTAGGTATGCAGAATGCAGAACTTCAGAATTAAAATTCCTTTTTTGTTTTTGTCCTTTATTTATGTCTCCTTTCTATTTCTTATTTCTTCTACCTTAGTCGAGTGTTTGGATCAAGAGCTTTAAACTTTGAAATATAAACATCTTTCAAGTTCTCATACTGCTGTGTTTTGCTGTCTCTATTCTCTTGGCATTTTTAACAACATCTGGTGGTTTATGCTTATCCCAGTGACCACAGTACAACTCGCCATCTCTGAATCAGTGGCAGAACTTAAGTTGGATATGGGAGTAAAACCAGCAAGGAAGAATTATAACAGAAATTGGCAGGGTATGAGCGTGGGAATGTCTGTATCTCTAGCTTTGACTTAGCAAGATCAGAAGTAATCTTCGTTATTCCAGGATTGATACTTTAACACTTCCGGTATCATTTCTTACAATAGGTATGACCCATTTGGGCATCCCTGGGGAAATTTAAGTGGATATGGAGTGTGCCGGGCAGAGTTCTGCACACAGGTGTCCTTTCTGATAGTGGGTCTCCTTCCCTCTATCTGTCACCCTTTCCTGACACTCCTCCCCTCTGCTTCTCTTCCATTATCTGTACCTTATCTCAACTTCTCCTGTTTTGTTCCAGTCTCCTTTACACTCAGTCTACATCACAGAATCGCTCCCACACCTCTGGAAAAACTCTACTGTCTGATCTATTTGTAAACTTGTTACGTTCTGTTTTGTATCTTCAAAAATATTTAGAATTGTTTAAAGGAGGCTTGGCCCCTTTAAAAAGCAGCTTCAGCAGGCAGGATGACACAGGCTCAGAAGGAAACCTAAGCTGTTGAGAGCTGCAGCTGTCTGGTCCTTTCGTATGCAGATTTATGGAACAAGGAGGGGGTTGGAGAAAGAGCCAGGGAAGACTCACCAGAGAGTTGGGAAACACAAGGTGAAGAAGAGGGGGCCCCATGCTCAGCCTCACAGGAAATACAGGCTGACTCAAGGAATCAATAGCATTTAGAATTGGATGGGACTTTTAGAATCCCAATAATGTCATCTAGGATAGTCTTTTCTTACAGAACAGGCAGATGATTTGCTAAAGGTCACAGAGCTAGCAAATAGAGCTCAGAATACTTTTGCAGTCAAGCATGGTTTTCTTTTCATTTTTTGTGGTTGTTGCTGGGCGCATGGTAAGTTGCTAATACACATGTGAATACGTGATGAATGAATGATGGATAACAGGGCTTATGAAAATCAGTGTGTGTTCTAGATACATCTAGCATCTTCCAGTACATCCTTAAAAAAGATTGGAATAAGATGAGAGCAGGTAGACAAATAAGGTCTGCTGCATGGGTATTCTTCCCTCACTTCAGATGCCAACTGCAAGTTCAGGATGGTTTAGTCACCTTTTCATCCCTGTGACCAAAAGACCAGTCAAGAACAAGAAGGGGTTTCTTTAGGCTAGCAGTTTCAGAGGTTCAGTTCATGGTGGGCTGACTCCTTAGCTCTGGGTCTGAGTTGAGGCAGGACATCTTGGCAGAAGGGCGTGACAGGTCAAAGCAGCTTAGTTCATTACAGCTCCAAAGCAGGGAGAGCTTGAGTATAAGGAGCAGGGATGATATAATCCCCAAGGGCACACCCACAGTGTTCTACACAGTTACCACCCATTAACCCATTCAAATTATTAATCCATTGAATGGATTAATCCACTGAGCATGTAGTTGTTTCATTGGAACATGGAACACTCCTTCCTTCCTTTTTTTTTTTTTTAAGAAAGAGCAGGGGAGAGAGAGAGAGAGAAGAGAAAATCCAATATATATATATATATTTTTTCATCTGGCCTTTGTTTCTCCAACACTTAATTGTGTACGTGGTACTGGGGTTTGAACCCAGGTCCTCGCGCATGCCAGGCAAGTGCTCCAACTGCTGAGCCACCACTCCAGCCTCCTTCGTTGAGCTTTTGGGAGACATCTCATATCCAAACCATAATAAAGGTTTGCATATGTCTTTGGGAAAATAAATGCTTTTTCTTTGCCTACAGTCATTCAACATTGTATAGAACACATCACCTCTGGTCACCCAAAACGAAGATATATGTGTGATTTTTTTCCCACCAACAAACAGTTCTCCAACAGACACCGAGTGTCTTACAATTTAGCTCATTTTTGACGCTGTCTGGAGATAGTTTTTGATACCACAGGGTGAGGACTCAGTCCTACAACATTGGCCCTGACTTCAAATATTAGTTGCAAGTCCCAATTTGTATCTTGTACATTGACCAACCCTTTCTTAGGTTTGCTTAATTTGCTAGGATGGCTCTCAGATCAGACCTTAGGGAAGTACTTACTTACATTTTCTGTTTTATTATAAAGGATACATATGAACAGCCAGATGAAAGGGATGAATAGGCTAAAGTGTATGGGAAGGGGAGGAGAGCCTCCCTAATCTCTCTGGGCATGCCACCTTTCCGGCACATCCATGTGTTCTAGGAACTCTCTGAACCCCATCTCTTTGGGTTTTGATGGTGACTTCCTTATGTAGTAGGCATGATTAATTTCATTTTTGGCCATTGGTAATCCATCAACCTTTAGCCTCTCTCTTGTTCTCAGAGGTAGAGGATCCTAAAAGTTCCAAATTCTAATCACATGATTGGTTCCCTTGGCAACCAGTCCCCATCCTATGGCTATGGAGGAACCCACCAAAAGTTACCTCATTAGAATAAAAGGCACTCTTGTACTCAGGAATGCCTAAGGAATTTAGGAACTCTGTGTCAGTCACTCCTATGATCCAGGAAATTCCAAAGGTCGTAAAAGATTTGTGTTAGGAATGAGAGCCACCAAAATATCAGAACAAAATATATATTAGAACAAATATACATTTCATAACATCATACCAGGCCACAGCAGTTCAGATCAACTGGTTATGCATTTGACACCTGCACTACTCCCTCAGGCTTGATAATTTATACAATTCTGCAGGAATTGGAACTCAAGTATTCAGGATTGTGGTTTTGTTACAAAGGATACAAATCAGAATCAGTTAAAAGAAAAGACCTGTAAGGTGAAGTCCGGGAGTGTCCCAAGAAACTTTTGTGTATTCAGGATGCGTCTTAACCATGTTCTTGCAGCTATAAGATTTACAACTGGTTTACAACTGGTTGACCTAAAGAACAAACTATTTTTTTTCTTGTCACAGTTCTGGAGATTGGACAGCCATGATCATTGTGCCTGTGGGGTTGGAATCTTGTTGAGGGCTCCTCCTTATTTACAGACAGTCACTTTCTGGCAGTAGAAAGGGGGTATGCACCCTCTCTACCTCTTATAGAGCAATGATATCCTATATAAGGGCTCATCTTCATAATCTATTTACCTTGCAAACCCCCACCTCCAAATTCAATCATATTGATGTTGGTGATGTGGATGTCGGGTTCGTGTCCTCTCAGAGTTGAAGAATGAAACCGAGGGAAACTGAGGCAAGCGTAGTAGGTGGATTTTATTTTTTAGAAATTAAAGCATAGGGAAAAGAGCTGACTTCCCCCACAGTGGGGAAAAGGACAGAGCCAATAAGGCAGTGAGGTTTGCCCTTTTGATATGATGTCTTCTCCTCGATTGGTCACTGCTTCCCTGCCCCTGTACCTAGGACATACGCTCGGGGAATTCTGGTCCAGTCTTTGGTCCATGCCTTAGGCACCAATAGAAAGAATGTGGTTCCTTCCTTAGCAGCAGTGAGTGTCTGCATCTGGGCCTGTCTTGTCAGACCCTCATTAGCATTGGGGGATGTTTTTGCCCTCTCAGGAAAGACGACCATCAATTAATTTTGTCCTCTTCGACCCACATTGTTCTGCCTACACTGACTGCCTAACTTTTTCTTCCTCAATATTAGGGATTAGATTTCAATTAGAATCCAGGGGGAACATTACATTCTATAACACCTTCCTAGCATATCAGTGTGTATCAACCAGGAAATTCATCTGAACTTCACTATCTAGAATTTTTATTGATGTTTTATAATATGGTTCTGACTGAACCATTACCCCTATGGTTTAAATCAAAATCCACTTTCTCTCCTCTCCCTGGCATTTGGGCTGATACCATGAGGCTCAAATTCCTGACCCTCTAATCCTATGGTTGGTTTTCTGTTGTGTCCAGACCCCATCCTGAGTCACCTAAACTATCAAGGTTGTATTAGACAGTTTTTCATCACTGTGACAAAATCCCTGAGAAAAACAACTTAAAGGATGAAAGACTTATATTGGCTCATGGTTACAGAGGTTTCAATCCATGATCACCTGGCTCCATTGTTTCAGAGCCTGGGCTGAGGTAACATATCATGGCAAAGAGGGCATGGTAGAACAAAGTTGCACACATCCTGGCAGTTGGGAAGCAGGTTGAGGGCAAGGACAAAATATAGTCTCCATATATCCCCAAATACTCACTCCTTAAACTAGATTCTACCTCCTTCGGTTTCTACCTGCTCATAATAGTCCATGCAGCACTGAACTCACCACTGGTTCAGTCCATTGATGAGGTTAGCCCTTCATGATTTAATCCGCTCCCTACAAGTCCTATGTTAGAACATTTCTGCATTAGGGATACATTGGGAACCAGGTCTCCTTTGGGAGACATTCCACATCTAAACTTTAACAATGGTTCACTACGAATAACAAAGACACTCCTGTCACTTTGGGCAATTCTAAGGATATAGAGGGAACCTCCCAGGAACAAAATCTTTTTTATCCAACAATCATATTAGTTTAACTCTCAGTATTTTACTAAAGAACGTACTTTGTTTAGAAAGAGAAAGAAGTGAATCTGTGTAACTACTAATTTCAACAAACAGCTTTTTAAGAGAGAAGACTGTTCTTCTCTGCGATGCCTGATAAGGTGATTCTGCTCTCTTGTCCTGGTTGCTGGGGTTTATAGACACCAGATCCCATGACTATTAAGAAGTTTTGAGGTTTGAACCTTGCTGACTGATCACTGCAAAGGACAGAGCATCATGGTATCACTTGGACAGTTTGGTGCTTTGCCTACTCCCCAGGAGAAGGAGGCATTTTAAATGAATAACATAGTTATAATATTGAATTCTGCTACTAATATAAATAGCTAACATTTATTGAATATTTACTAAGTGCAAGATGTGCAAAAATCAGTATACACATTATCAAATTTAATTATCAAAACATCCTAATGAGATGAGGTCTATTATTATTCTTATTTGGTAGATGAAGAAGTAACTATCCCCAGAAGGTAAGAAATGGGACCCAGGTCCCTCAGTTAGTGTATGGCAGACCTCCTGGAGATTCCAGTCCTTACTTAGCTGCCAGAACTCCAACTATTAATTGTACACTGGACTGTTTTCCAGAGACTCTCATGTGAAGCCACATTAGGTTATAAACTGTATTTGAAAGACAAAGTTTTACACAACCACATGATTCACTTTCATTATAATCTATTCCAAGTTGCTATAGTTAGTCCTACTTTATTTTACTTTTAAAGATTCAAAGTACACTAATTAAGAGCACAGACTCTAAGGCCAGATAATGTTATTTAACAGCTCTGTGACTTTGAGTAATTTCTTTAACCTTTCTTACCTTAATTTCTCCATCTGAAATGGCATCGCAATAATATTTATGTTGGGTTTTGTGAGAAAATCGAGTTGTTATATGTAAAATACACAACAGAATGGTTTCTGACAAAAAGTGAATATTATCTGATTTTGTAGTTATTTTTATTTCTCCCCAACATTCCAAGATAGGAAATGTTATATCTTTAACATGTTATAACTTTATTTCTCTAAGCATTTGCCTTTTAAGGGGAAATCATTTTTCCTTTCTAGAGCCAAAGTGGTAGCTTAAAATCATTTTTTTCTCAAAGGCTCCCACACTGTTCCATCTTTTCCTACTGATAAATTCCTTTTTTGTCTTTCTAAACCCAGTTCAAATATTACCTTCTGTCGCACCTCCTAGTCCTTTCACTACCCGTGAAACCGCATTCGGAATGCTTCCCACTGTCTGCAAATCACACACAGTTTGGATCCCTCACACCTCAGAGCATATCATTGATGTTCATTCACAATTTGCCTCTGCTGGTGGAATACGGACTCTTAAGAGCTTGTACAGTGCCCGCCACTGAGTCTTCAAGGCTGAACATAATTAGGAGCACAAAATCAATGCACAATTGAATTCACAGAGTTCTGCCTAAAGATTTATCCTGAGTTAAATTCCCAATGTCTGCTCTCTGAAGTTACTGTAGTTGCAGTAATTTTCTCCTGCTCCAAATCATATCCTGGGTCAGTCAGCTGTCACTTAAACAAATACCTGAGATGATCAACTTGTAAAGAGAAAAGTTTATCTTAGCTCAGAAGTTCGAAGGTTTCAGTTCATGATCAGGCAGACGCATTGCTAAAAGACTCGGTAGCCTCTGAGCGTGGTGCTGAATATTAATGGTGTGGAGTAAACGGAAGAGCAAACCATTTCACCTGCTGGCTGGAGAGAAAGCAAGGGACTTGGGTCCCATAAGTCCCTTCAGGGACATGCCTATTGTTTTAGTCATCTTTTCATTACTGTGATAAATGTACCTGGCAAGAACAACTTAGAGGAGGAAAAGTCTATTTTGCTTATGTTTCAGATCTCTGTCCATGGTTAACTGACTCCATAAGCCCTGGGCCCAAGACAAAGCAGAACATCATGGAAGAAGGGTGTGGCAGAGGAAAGCAGCTCAGGACTTGGCCACCAGAAAGTAGAGAGAGTTTGAGTGCGGAGCCAGGGATAACGCAACCCCCAGGACATGCCCCCGGTGATCTACTTCCTCCAGCCACACCCTCCCTGCCTACATACACCACCCATCAATCCGTTCAAATTATTAACACATCTGATGGAGTAATCCACTGATTAGTTTACAGCTCTCATCCTCAAATCACTTTACCTCTGAACATTCCTGCATTATCTTATATGTGAGCTTTCTGGGTACATCTCATATCCAAACCATAACACCCATCAGTTACCTAAAGACCTTCCACTAGGCCCCACTTCTTAAAGGTTTCAAAACCATCCAGTGGTGCTTTTCTAGGGACCAAGTATCAAAACAAATGCAGGGTTTGGTATTTGGAGACTGGCACTGAAGCCAGTGATCAGATTAAGAGGATAGAGGCAAGGTACCCCAGCATCTTCTCCTCCTCCATTTGAATTCTGTCTCTGTCAATCATGACTTTGGACAAGTGAGATAACAGCTCTGTCTCAGTTCCTCATTTTTAGAAGAAGGATAAGAGCACCTGCCTAACAATACTGCTGGGATTACATGGGATCCTGTGTGTAAATTACCAGGTATGTAGTGAAGCCGCAGACATCGTATAGTCTGACAGAATTAGTGTTTAATGTGTGTAGGTTTCCATTCATCACCTAACTAGTTCATTACCCTGTCAATTACCTGCTTTTCCAGGAGCACCATTGAAGAGTGAGTACTATAAATATCTGTTTCAGGCTTTGGATCTCAGGGTCTGCAAAAGTCCCTTATTGGTCTCCCCCAACCCCTGCCCACTGATGTCTACGCCTACATTATTAAGATTTTTGCCACCTCAAGGGGTATCCCAATTTAAAAGAAGAATTACTTCAGCTTCCCTCATTTCATGTGCAAAAAGAATGCCAAGATAGAGCAATTTACTAGTAATCCCCATGGAGGAAAACTTCTATAGCCAAGTTATAATTACGTATAGAATTTAGTAACAATCTCAAATGACTTTTTGAAGATTGAAGGATCAGCGATGACCTTGGAATGCTAAAATGTGGCAACCTTGTGTTGGTTTTATTGTGTGCATTAGTCTGGTTTATCTGTAACTTTACAAACATTGAATGCTAAATATTGAAAATATTAAGAAAAAAATGAACCACATGACAATTTGTCTTTGCTAGTCATCCCAATTAGTAAGGTCCTGAAAGTAATTAGTGTAGGCTGACCAGAAATCAGGCAACAGGGGAGAGCAAAAATTTAATCAGACATGAAATTCTGACCCATTGAATGGGAAGAGATTTAAAACCTCTGACATTTTTGCTGCTTATCTCTTTGGAGCCTAGTTACCTGAGTACACCTGGTAAATTTTGTAGTGATTGCACAAACTCTAAGCAAGGTTTTAGCTGGATGTGGTACACATGCCTGTAATCCTGGCTATTTGGGAGGCTGAGGCACGAGGATCATGAGCTTGAGGTCAGCCTGGGCAACTTAGTGAGACCCTGCTCAAAATAAAATTAAAAAAGTGTTTTGGATTCAGTTTAGTGATACAATGCTTGTCCTAGGTTCAATTACTAGCACAGCAAAATAAATAAATAAATAAATAAATAAAAATAGAAACAAGGTTTTTAACACTGTGTCAGTATTAATGGTACATCCCTTTATGGTTGTCTGACACAGAAGTAAAATGTGAAATCTTTATAAGTTCTTGGAGCTCTAAGTGAAATAACTCCACACCCAGCAATTCCTATAGCCAGAGATTAGTTACTCAAAGAAACATTTCATTTTTTTCTTCTAGGCTTCTATTTATTTTCTTTTAATTCCCGAAGGGATCATAGCTGCTAATTATACTGACATTTATAAATTATACAGCTATTTATTAATCATACAGCTATTTATAAAAATAGGGACTTTCTGAAGAATGAAACAACATAAATGCAATTATAATCTTGTTTAATGGATGATAAATATTTGTTAAGCTTAGGGTTTACTTATTTAGATAGATTTTATTTTCCTGTTTTTGTAATTTTCAATGGAAATTCTCAAACCTATACAAAATCAAAGAGCATAATATAATAAACTCTAATAAACTCTTTTTACCCATCACCAAGTTCTAACAAGGTATATTTTAGAAGTTACAGGAGCCTTTGCAAATTTTCATCTTAGTCTCCCAAAAGTAAAACAAGGAAATTACACTTTTTGACTCTGAAAGTAAATTTCTTATTTCTGAGAGAGAATACAGTTTTGATTTGCTTGTTGTCTATGTATACATTCAGATCTTAGATCATTTGGCCCCCTGGTCAAATGCTGTCTTTGTCTCAGCATCTCTGTCTTCCTTCCCATCCCTCTTTTGTTGGCTGCTTCAGTCTTGTACACCTGGGTTTTGCATGGATTAGAAATGACCCAGAACACATTACCTTTTTCTGACCCATGGATTGCTCCAAATCCCCCTTGATATGAAGACAGCAGCTGGTCTAGAAAAGATGACCAGAATGGCCAACAGCCTGGGACAGATTTCCAAGGTCAATGAGGAGAGAACCATATCTGTTCAAACTTTGCTTTGCTTGAGGGAAAAAGGTTTCCAGATCAGTGAGACTTTCCATTAGAGGTTGGAGATGAATCTTCATTTCTTTGGGGTAGTTTAGCCATTTGCCCATCAGAATATGTATTTATTATGAGTCATGAATGAGAAAAAAACGAGTCAGGGACGCCAGAATATTATTCTTGTATTTCACTGGAACTATTTATGCTGAGCTGCTTTCACTTACTACCTCCTGTGCCACCACCTGCCAGAAGCAGCCCGCCTCATCGGAGCGCCGTCTGGTATTGCTGGAGCATGAGGGCCTTGGCCTCCCTGCGAAGGTGCTGTATGTTGGCACTGTGGGCCAACAACCCCTCATGCTTGAACGTAGTTGGCACCTACAGGATGAGCAGGAGTCGTTTATTTTCTGGTCCAAGTACTCTAGCTAAGCCATATCCACTTACTATGAAATCACAAAATGATAGAAAAAAATATACCGTCTTTTCTGGAAAGAATGTTTTTCCGTATTGAGAAAGCAACTTGGGTGATTGATTGGTGAGCTATCATAGGGCTGCAATGTGTATTAACGTCACTTTTACCTTTACTTTTGTCAAAATGTATTTATGGTTGTATTTTGAATATGAAATGAAAGGGCTTTAAAATACACCTTCTCAATCTCTTGAGTAAAGTTAGAAAATGAAAAGAAGTGAAAAAGAGAAGTAACATAGGTTTGTTGATAAATTTTGACAACTCTTCTGGTTAGACATAGGGAAACTTCTGGATCAACAGTGAGCCTGTAAGGTTCAGGAAGGTTAAATGTATTCAGCTTTCCCCTGACTTTGGATTCCTGAGAAAAGAGGGGAAAAAATACAACATATAAATTGATCATTCTCCGTTCTATCACTTATTTAGCTATAAAACATTGAAAGAGTGAAATATGTTATTTCTTGATATTTGCTATTTTCTAGCAAAAGTTGTCCACTAACTTCAGATAGTGGTTGTTTCTGAGCCAAAAGGGAGGAAACTTCTATTTTTCTGAAATTCAGTTCTACCCCTTAACAGCCTCAGATTTTCTGTGTACAGGATGCAAAGATATTTATTAAGCTGAATACATTTTCTGCTATGATAAACAGACCAAAAATATTTGTGGCATAAACACAATAGAAGTTTATTTTTCATTTGTATATACAGTCCAAGGCAGTTCTAGGTGAACAGGGGGGCTTTGCTCCACGCAGTAATATGTGACTTTGTCTGACATGGGCTTTGTTGGTTTCTGATGACTCTGCAGGTATCCATATCCAACATCATGGAGGAGCTCTTATGAAAAGGTTTCTGACCAGATTTGAAAATGGCGCATTTCTAGTGAAATCACTTCTACACTCATTCTATTGTCTACAATTTAAGTCATGTGGCCACAACTGCAAGGGAGGCTAGGAAATGTCTGGCTGTGTGTCCCAGCAGAAGAGTAGATCTTCTCTGACTCAGTGTCTCTTCTCTCAATAATAGGAGGAATTCTAGGATACAGTCAACTATGTGGAAGATGAAAATTGAAATTCTGCTTAGTAAATAGCAATCAATTCAAAGTCTTAGGCTAAGTACCAGTTTGCATAAGGTGAAAATGGTAGAAATGATGTGGGAACTTAGAATTTAGGAGGAAGGAAGCTGTTGCTGTACCGCTAGTGCTGAAATGAAAATTCTGGGAGGTAGGGATGGGCTCTTTGAATTGTTTCCAACTGAGTCCTTGATGTCTAACACACTGCACGTATACTTTAGGATTTAGGAAAATAATGAATAAATTCTAAGTCAAGGTGGATTATCCTTCAAAGTCAAACAAAAGGTTAGAGTAGATCTGGATTAAATTGAATTAGCTTTGAAAGTGACATTGCAAGCTATATAGAAAAAGATAGCTAGCACCATTTGATAATTACAAATATAAAAGAATTATCAGGGACATGATTTTTCTTCTCTATAATATAACCAGACTTTCTTGGACCTTGACTCTACCTTTCATGCAAACTGAGAACCCTGCAGCGGTTGTGCTTTAATGAAGGTAGGTTATTCAGTGTTTTCAGGCAATAATGGTCTTCTTTTATCACTTGCCATATCAATAATATTTAAAGGACCCTCCAAAGACACACTTATTAGTAGACAAATGAGGTAATAAGAATTTCTTTTACTTAAGTGAAGCTACATACTGGATTTATTTTCCCAGTATGGGTCATTACCAATACTGTAAGTGTTTCCAGAAAAGACTTCTACCATCATTACTAAGTTTTTATTAGCAATTGAAGTGTAGGAAATGTGGCAACAGATTCTCTGCCCAAGTCTACATATTTCTTGTCATCCCGTATCTTCATTGTTCCCAGCTCGAAGACTATATTTTTCAGATTCTAAGAGGTATTCATGCTCTACTTTGTAAGCCAGAATTATGTTTGCTACTCTGACCCAGTGCACTTGGAAAACATGTTGCTTGAATTTGTGGGTATTATTTCAGTGAAAGGTTAGGTATTAGCAGTTGGTAACTTTAACCTGAATATTTCTTCGGTTTTTCCTGTAATATACCCCAGGTTAAATCTATATGGCTCCATTTCAGGATGGAGTTGAGAAGTATATTTAATTTGGAGCTCAGGATAGAGTTCATTTCAAAATGACCAAATTAAACCTTCAAATGGTTGCTTTGAGATTTTGATATTTAATAGTCCTCATAATTAAATTTGATCACTAAAAAGGGTAAGCATTTTAACTTTCCAAGCTGATTCAAACTTTCTTGACTCTCTCTATTTAGGGATCTGTCTCTGAAAATCTATCCTTCCATATCTTTCTCTGCCCTGATTCTATCTATTGGATCAGGCCTATAGAAAATGTCTCTGTCTTTTCCAAAGCCTTCCTAGTTCTCTCGATCTGAGCTCTTTCTCTTTGGAAGACCATTCAACCTGCCTAACTAATAGCTATTTTCCTGACTCTTACCCTGTCATAAAGTCTTTGTGGATAGGCAATTTCTTCAGCTTTTTATTTCTCCCAGAATCCAATCACTGAGCCTGTCATATAGTAGTGATGCAACTATTATGTCCACTTGAACTGAAGCAAAGGAAATGGAGTTGAAGTGTGGACAATTTTAAAAATTCAGGACATGAGATACATGAGGTCCTTTATTAGTAAACTGAATGCAGTTCCAGGTTTGAGGTACAAGTATTGTAGTAAAAGTCTGTTCCTATTTGTATTTCTTTTTTAAATTTATTTATTTATTTATTTATATTTTTTTTAAAGAGAGAGAGATAGTGAGAGATAGATAGAAAGAGAGAAACAATTTTTATTTAGTTTTTCCCATGGCCTCCATTGCGCCAAGACTTTGTCGTGTATGTAGTGCTGGGGTTTGAACTTGTGTACTTGTGCATGCTGGGCAAGCGCTGCAACTGCTGAGCTACAGCTCCAAGAGGGGTCTTTTTGTATTTCTGAAAAAAAAAATTATCTGAACCTATGCCCTAGGAGAGGATAACGAAGGTGGGAATAATACCATGGGAATTCCAAACACTGAAAAAGAGGCATGACTCTAGACCAGCATTTCTAAAGGTTTTTGTTCAATAAATCATACCTGTTGGATGTGAAGCATCTCTGTGTAACAGCTGATCGATGATGAGTTTGGGATGGAGAAACACACACCCTGTACAGCACACATCCGTATCTAAATCATCTTTGTGTCTTCTCTTCCGCTTGTCTCGCATATGCATACATCATTCACACAGGCACAATTGTAGCATTTATGTACTTGAATATCATTTTCACATTTTATATTACATAATAAGTAATGTCACATAACTCGTCTCTTTTTAAAAATACCATTCTCTTAATCAATATAGAATATTGCCAATCTACTTAGAATAGTACTGGTATTATTTTCAGAAAAATATTATATTCTATCCTTTAATACCTTTCTTGAGATTTAGGATTAAAAATTTCATACACATAAAATCAATCAGGTAGTAAAATTATATCTGGCTTCAGCTCCCACATGTAAAGTGCTTGGAAATGGTCACTCCCAAACTGGCAACAAGAAAAATCAGTGGATTTCCTTGGAGAGAATTGGGTTTCAGAGCAAACTGCTATGCTGAAATCTGGAGAGAGAGGGACTTCCAGAGTAACACAGCTGAGATCTACGTTCCTGGAGCAAATGATTCTGGAGCTTGTAGGAATACTCACATAGCGATTGTGATGAATTGCTGGAGGGTGAATGTGGAATAGCTTGGGGAAGATGGGTGATCATAGCGAGATGAGCCTAGAGTGTATCCACAACAAAAAAACATTCTCCCAGGGAAAGATCGTGCCAGAGCCTTCACTGCTGAGCTTTTTCACTGGACAGAAACAAGGAATACCAAAATGAATTATTAAAAAGATAAAATATTTCCAATACAAAAGGTCATATTGTATGGTTACCTTCATCCCTACAATTTAAACACTGACTTCCTTCAGTTATGATAATGAAGTGTACCTGCTCTTCCCAAGGGTGGACCTCTTATGCCCCTTCTTCCTGTCTATTATACCCTAAAGTACATACCTTTATAAACTTTGAAAAGACTTCTCTTTTCTCCCACTCCACCATCTTGAATAAGAAAGGGTAGTTAATGGGCCCCAATTAAGTTATTTTTTTTAATGTAAAGACCACTACAAAAAGTTAGCCTGTACATACATTCCAAACATTTGGGCCAAGCCTTTTTCCTGGAGCTACAGGAAAATGGAAGTGCAGGCATTCCTGAATGGAGTTTTTAGAAAAATTCAAAATCAAGGTCAAAAAGGGAAGATCCAATTAGAAGGTCATACCCTTGGTACTTTTTCAATAACTATTTAATATATATTTTACCCAGTAGTCTAAACCCTTTTCCAATATATGTTTAGCATGGATTTTGATTAATACTTCTACCCAGAAGCTATATAAACCTCTAGACTAGTGAATTTAGGTGAAAACCTATTATTATGTCCCCTCTCACAGAGGAGATGCTTCACTTCCAACAGGTATGATTTATTGAACAAAAGCCTTCTATCTCTGTTATCACTTAATTAAATCCTACTCCTTTCATTTTTTCCTTCTGTTATTGTCTGTGGATTTCATTGTTCAAATTTGTGAGACAAGAACCCAGAAAGAGATTGGGGGTCAGCTCTGTAGTGTGCCGCAATATCAATAACCCACCGTTAAGAACTGCAGCACACAACTTCATAGTAGTGTGAAAGAATCCTGGCTTTGCCTACTGCAACACTCAGAGCTGATGCAGGCAGGCATTCCCTGCTGTGATTAGCTGTTAACATTAAAACGAGCTTTGTTACCCCACCTTCCAGAAGAAAAAAGAGAATCTAGTTTCATCTTAAACTCCAGTTTCAATCTGACACTTAATTTTTAAGATTTCCTCTTTCCCTCTTTTCTGTACCACCTCTGTCAACATAGTGTGGACTCTAAGATGCCCTGTCATTTTTCTAAAAGTCTAGATTCCATCTTCCATACTGCTTGCTCATTTGTCTATTCCCCTGCACACAAGGATATTTTGACAGAGAAGTGTATAGGCACAATCTCATGTCTGTTCTCCATTCTGGGCTCCTTCCACCCTATTGCTCCACTGCAACTGAGTCTGTCAAAGTCACCAATGACTTTGCTCCAAATCTAATGGCTATTTCAGTATACTCATCTTATCCAACCCACCAGTACTAGTCAACAAAATCTACCATCCTTCAGTGGTGAAACTCTTTCTTTCTTGGTTTTCATCTCTTCTACAGTGCATTCTCTGTGACTGTGGGTCCAGCATTCACAAACCAGCAGATCATTCAAAATCCTCAGAAAAAATTACATCTGTGCTGAACATAACTTCTTCTTGCCATCATTCCCTGAAGAATATAGTTTAACAACTATTTACATAATATTCATATTGTGCTAATTATTATAAGTAATCTAGACATAATTTAAAGTATACTGGAAGTGCAGGTTATCTGCAAATACTCCGTAATTTTAATAACAGATTGAGTATTCATGGATTTTGATATCCATGAGGTTCTGGAACTAATCTCCCTGAATACCAAGGGATGATTGTACTTGTTGGGCTTTATCCCACTTTGCACACCACTCTTTTATGTGTGTGTATATACATATTTTTCACTTATTTGTAAGAACAAGAAAGAAACTATTTAGTTCTTCTTATTTGTTAGGCACCACCCTAAGTTCTGGGAATATAGTGAACACACCATGAAGTGTGTTTCATGGCATACATTTTTGTCTAAATTTTTTAACTTGTTCGAATTCCAATTTATCCTGTTCTTTTATATTATCTTGTACATTTCTTGGTTCTTTTAGAAATAATTGGTTATATTTTGGATTTACTTTGTGCATATTTTTCTGGTAAGATTTCATTTTTTGCTTTTGACCTTTCTTTTCTTATGCTAAATTTTAATGGAATTTGATTTTAATAATATTCTCATTTTTACTTAAAAGTAAACTTTTAAAGTGAGATGGATTTTGAAGATTTTTTTCCTAATTTCTCATAAAATCCTCTTCTGCTTTTATATATAGTCCAAAAAAAGTGGTGCCTTTCTTTCCAACTCTGTTCCCCCACTATTCCCTATGCTTTCTTCCCCCTCTGTCTCCTGTCTCTATCTTGCTCAATTTTATTTTATTTTCCTGGATATTTCTCCTTTAGGTGGAATCTTCTCCTGCATAGGAGCCCTGGGTGGGCAATTTTGAGAATTTACAGAAGCTAGACCTTTCCAGCCCATTCAGAGCTTATCTCATGGCCACTGCACCTTTCCACTATTAAGCTAAATCCTTTCCAACTTCATTTGTTGCTCTCTAGTTGGCCTACTGTACATTCCCATTAATGCCTGTTAGTTCCTTTGGGGTTTTCTTGTTCTTAAATCCTTAAAATTCCCCATTGCTTTTCTTTGTTACTTACTGAAAAGGTGCTGATACGTGAAAGGGCTAATGGCTATTCATGGCTTTTTCCATCATCTGCTTGTCTGTTTGGAGTTAAGAAGGGTAAATTATTACTTAATTTTCATGTAAAAATAACTATGACGTTGAAATTTCCTGCATGGCTGTTTTTATGTAGGATTCGAAAGGAAATCCCAAGTCCCTGTTATTGATGTTGCCAGTTTTCTAAAATCTTCTCTTTTTACTTTTCAATTGTTTGATTTTAGTCTTCCAGATTAAAATCATGATTCATAATTTTAAGTTTAAAGAAAATAAAGATCTTTTAATACAAGTGAGATTTGATATTACACAGATTGTACTATCTTTATTATTTCAGTAAACAGACACTTTCTAGAAACATTTATGAAACAGTCATATGTCTGCTCATTCTAGACCTTATTCCTTCTTACCTGACTTTTTTTCCTGTTTGATATCAAATTCTTTAATTATCACAAGTATTCATATTCTTCATTCATATTCTTCTGCCATGAGGATTTTTAGGAAACTGAACTCCTCTGCTGAAGGAAGGACATTTTTCTCTGAGGCAACTACATGTTAGAATCAGGATCATTTGACTTCATATGATGAGTTATACAGGTTTTTTTCCCCTCCCAATGTTTTTTAGTTCTTTTTATTTGGTTTCCCTATCAATTACAGGCAAATTGATTCAAATATTAGTTTCTTTAAAATTTTTCTTCTTTCTCCACCTTTATTTAAAGCATAATTGACAAATAAAATTGTATGTATTTACAGTTTACAACATACAGTTTTGATATATGTAGGCATTGTGAAATGGTTAAATGAAGCTACATTAATACATTTATCACCTCACATACTTTTTTTGTGAATGAACATTTAAGATGAACTGTTAGAAGTTTTGAAGTATGTAATACATTATTTTTATTTTTTAATTTTTTTAAAGAGAGGGACAAAGAGAGAGAGAGAGAGAGAGAGAGAGAGAAAGTGAGAGAATCAGTTTTATTCAGTTTTTCATGTGGCCTTCGTTGCTCTGATACTTACTTGTGTACATGGTGCTGGGGTTTGAACCTGCATCCTCATGCATGTCAGGCAAGTGCACAACCTGAGCCACCACTCCAGCCCCGAGTACATTATTTTAAAATGAGAATTATCTCTTTCTTTAAAGTTAAAAATGATCAATAGTATATACATTAAAGGAAGGAGCTATTATATGGAAGCAATCCACTCTTGCAGGAACTAACTCATTCTTGTGAGACCCAACATACTCCTTGAGACCAGTACTAATTCATTCTTAAGGGAAGAACCTCCATGATCTAATTACTAAGTCCCACCTCTTAAAGATTTCATCACCTCAACACCAACTCCCTGGGAACTGTTTTCAGCCTATGAAGCTTTGGGAGGTATACTCAAACCATATCCAAATTGTAGTAGTATATATACATATACAAAAGAAATTAGAACAAATTTTCATAAAGTCGTGCATACTACTATTTATAGTAGTGTTAGCCAAATAGTGAAAATAATTCAAGTATCATCAACTGGTTGAACGAAATGTAGTATGTACATATAAGGGACTATTATTTGGCCGTAAAAAATAAGAATGGATATATGCTACCACGTGGATGAACCTTGAATACAATATGCTAAATGAAAGAAGTCAGTGTCAAATCATAATGATTATTATAATTTCATTTATATTAAATGCCCAAACATGGAAGTCTATTGAGATAAAGTAGATGAATGATTGCTTAAAGCTGGGGGGGCAAGGGGTTAAAGGCATAGTGGAAATGATAGCTAAAGGGTGTGTGGGGCCTCTTTTGAAGTGAGAAAAAACGTGGCAAATTGACTATGGTGATTGTTGCTCTTATCTGCATATATATACAACAAAACATTGACTTATATACTTTAAAGAAGTGAATTGCAGGGAATGTGATTTATACCTCAATACTGTTACTAAAAATAAATTCTTGGCTAATATTTGCAATGGGCTCCATTTGTTGTTATTGTTTATCTTTTATCGAGTATCTGTTTCTAGCTATTTACTTTTAGATGAGTATTAATTTCTACTGATTCTCTTAATTTTCCTTTAAGTTTAGACATTATGTATTATCTGTATTGTATATTATATACACATTTTTAAATTTTCAGCTTTTGCTGTGCCATGTATGTCTTTGCTGTTGCTGTTGCTGTTTTGTAATGATATGAGCTGGCTACAGCTCTTCTTCATTTTCTTAGGGTTGTCTGAAAACTTTTCGGAAGTGTTCCTGGTTCTGGTTCCTATAGGGTCAACTAATTCCCCTTTGAGCACCACCTCCCTCCACAGTTGATTGCAGTTGAAATTCAGAATAAAATACACAAACCAACCAACTTTCAGACTTTGAAAAGAGTGCAACAGCAGGAGGATTGTGAATGGGAATTAAATTTAGGGAAATAAAGATCAAAAGAGTGTCTTCTTCCATAGCCCTGTCCCAAGGATGTGTCCTCAGACATGGAATAGGGAGACAGCACAAGCTGCTAAAACTCCAAGGTAAACTAATTCTTTTGGCCAGAAGAATGGGCAGGAAAATGGAGGAGTGTGCAGGGGATACCCAAATTTGTGATTCTCAAATTCTGTGTATAAAACCACATAAGTCACATCCTAAACCCTGGATGACACAGAGCCCAAACAATGCAGCAAAGGCTTATGGAACAGAACTGAGGTTTGAACCCTCCACACAAGTCAAGTCTCAGATTAGTCCTCAAATTTTCAGGAATCAGATGCAAATCTAAGTAACTAAAACTACAAAAGTAAAAGTGAAACGTGAACCAGGACCTACAAAAGGTAAGGCAGAAATTAGAGTCTAAACCTAACTAGGTTGATTGCCTGTTGAAAGTGGACTTACATGGTTCCAAAGTTTTCACATTTTATGTGAAGTGCTACATATCAAGTCTAAGTAGAGTAAAAAAGATTAAATATATAAAGCATAGTTCCTATTTGTAACCAGTGAAAGAAAAAATGCAGAAATATAGTGAAAACTAAATGTAGGTAAATTAAAATGGGACACCGAAACGTATTAAAATTAAAAGAAGATAGAAAAGGGAGAACAGAGGAATAAAAATCATAGAGGACAGAATGAAATTGATCAAATTATATTGTTATATTATGTGTACATACAGATATAATGCAATTAAAATTTTTAAAAGACAGAGGGCTGGAGCAGTGGCTCAGTGGTTATGGTGTTTGCCTGGCATGCATGAGGATGCAGGTTCAAACCCCAGCACCACATACACAGAAGTGTCAGAGCAATGAAAGCCATATGAAAAACTAAATAAAAGTGATTCCCTCTGTCTCACTTTTTCTTTCTCTCTCTCTCTCACTGTCCTTCTCTCTAAAAACAGAAGAATTTTTAGAAAACAGGCCAAACAGAACATTAATAGTAAAATGATAAAATTAAACTCAAATGTATCAATAATTACATTAAATATTAACAGTCTATATATCATTTGACAGAATGAATTAAAAGTGAGACCCTAGCTTCCACATGAGGGACAAGGGGGGTTATCAATACAATGGGGAATGCTCTCCCACTAGAAGCCTAGCTATACACAGGCAGGCAGAGAAGCTCAGAAATGTCAGCAATTATTATACATGTATATGTTCATTTCAAATTATAAAATGGTGGGATTACAGAGGAGATATGAGTTCAGGAAATGGATGAAAGGGGGTTGATCCTGGTCTAGGATTGGCCTTAACTTATTATCTCATTATGTCAGTATCCATGTATGCATGAATATGTAACAATTAATTCCCTTCAATATGTAAGACTATGTGAAACTAATAAAAAATTTAAAAAATAGTTAAAACAGTAAATCTGTTTTATATACTTTACCATCATCAAAAAAATGTAAGAAAAAAAGGTAAGACCCTATTAAATGCAGCCTACAAGGGACACATTTGAAATATAAAGGAACAGATAGATTGAAAGTTAATGATAAACTAAATAAAAAATATGTCATGCATATAGTAAGTATAATAAGGTTGGAATCACTATATTTATTATGAGAAAAAAACAGACCTCAGTACAAAAAGTGCCACCAGAGATATAATGATAAAAGGGGCGAAGCAGACAACTAATCTAAGTGTGTATTGTCTAATAATCTGGTGTCTAAGAGTCTCAAAACATATGAAGCAAAAATGTTAAAAATTAAAAAGAAGTAGTAGGCTATTTTAATACCTCTGAGCAATTGATGGAACTAGACATAAATCAGTAAAGAAAGCGAAAATCTAAGCAATACTATCATTAATCTTGATCTAATATATATTTATAGAACATGACATTCTACAAATGCCAAATATATTCTTTTCAAACGTACCTGGTATGCTCACCAAAATAAACCTAGATGTGGATAAAAAGCAAGTTCAAATACTAAATAAAGGACTGAAGTTCCATAGAGTATATTTTCACCAAAATAGGATTAAATGATATATCAATAATGAATACCCCAAATATTATTAATTTTCTATGTCCACTATAATAAACTATCTCAAATTTGGTGACTTAAAATAATAAAAATTTACTATTTTATAGATCTGTAGTTCAGAAATCTAAAATAGGTATAATTGGGCAAAAGTCAAGCTGTCTACAGGACTGTTATTTTTATTTTATTGGGTCCTTTAACAGAATGGATGCCCCCCACCCACACTGGTAAAGATGGATCTCCTTTACTCAGTAAACTGATTCAAATTCTAATCTCTTACAGAAAGATTGTCATACACATATCCAGAAATAATTTTATCAGATATCTGGGTTTCCCTTAGCTCAGTCAAGTTGAGACATGAAATTAACCATTAAAAGTCCACTCCTTGTATAGACATATCCTTAAACCATACTTGATTTCCAAATAAAGACAGTAACAATGTCATAATTCTAACATGATCCTGTGTACAACCAAAAGCACACAAAACCTTTCCCAGAAGGGGAGATAAAGTACTTGAGTCACTAGGGCATGAAGATAGTTAGTGTGTTGTTACTGGGGTGACAGATCTCCACTACCAAGGAGAAATTGGACCACTACTGCATAGTAGAGCTAAGGAAAAGAAACACTTTGTTCTTGGCTCTTCAGAGTCTTCAATTGTTGTGATAATTTAATTTTATTTCTAGAGTTATATGATAGTGAGAACTATTGGTCTTTAATTTGGAGACCAACATTTCTTTCTTGCAGTAGAATATGATCCTGTGAATGTTTCTTCCAAATTGCAAATATCGGTGTTAAAAAAGAAAAAGAAACTTAAATGTTGAACTAGAGAAGTGTAAAAGTCCAAGGAGGTCCTTCCTTTAATCCTCAAAGGCAGGTGACTCTGCTGGTACTTCAAAATGGCCAGCCCTGCCTTCAATTATACTGGGACCATGCTCTAATACCACAACTACATGGCTCAGCTAGCTCTAAATCCTACTTATTGGTGGAAAGTGGGATTTTTTACAATAAATAACAGAGCATCATTAAGAATTTTTCTTAGGCATTACTTAAATGTCACTTCAAGTATTTAAACAACTTGGCCCAGTGCTAGTTGCTCTGGAAGAAAAGAGGAGAATTGAGTTAAATTTTATCCTGCAGTAAAGACATCATTATTCTTCAACCTCTTTATTCCTTATCACTTCAAACATCCCAACCATGTCATAAACACCCTCAGAACACTCCAACTTCTGGCTGACATTGAATAACATACTAAGATCCAGGAGTGGGGAAGAGGGACAGGACAGGGCTGAAGAGTTCCTAATATCATCTTTCTCTTAATTTTAAACCATTTCTCACTTGCTAAGTCATTTCCAAGAGCATGAGGATAAATAGGCTTTATTGTATGAACAGAATCCATTAATTGATGATGTCAATTCTGATACCATGTTTGCAATAACAAAATTCACTAAAGAAAATAATCAGGGTGACCCATGGAATGGAAATGAATTTATATTTTCTTTTCTAATTAATATGTCTGAACTCATACATATCTATGAGCACAGAAATAAAAATGGATTTATTTTTATTCACCTACAAGCTACTTTTACATTCATTTTTTCTACTTTTATACGTTCTCAAATGTGTTTTCTATGCCTCCAGGTTATCAGCTCAAAGAGCTCAAAAATGTGTCTTTATTACGTCATGCATTATGTTATGGTTTAGATATGAGGTAGCTCCCAAAATGTAACGTGTGAGATATTGGAAGAATGAGTAGATTATGAGACGAGTGACCTAGTCAGTGGAATAATTCACAGTTATGGATTAAATGGGCAGTAACTGCAGGCAGGTAGGGCGTGGCTGGAGGAAGCAGGTCACTGTGGGTGTGTCTTTGGGGCTCATATTTGGTCATTGGTGATTGGAGCTCTCTCTCTGCTTCCTGGCTGTCCTGTCCTGAGCTGCTTTCCTCTAGGATGCTCTTCTGCCATGATGTTCTGCCTCAGCTCAAGCTCAGAGTTATGGAGGCTACTGACCATGCACAGACAAAACCATCATCTCCAAAAAACTTTTCTTCCTGTAATTTCTTTCTTTCAGGCCTTTTGATCACAGTAACACAAAAATTGACTGAATCTCATTATTTCTTAGTGTATGTACCAGTTCACTCAGTATCCATCTTCACTCAAGGACTAATTATTTTACTATCAAAGGTAGATTGGTAAAAATCCATGTCTTTGTAACATGGAAAATTTATAGAATATGTCATTTAGAATTTTTCTGCAGGATATTATTGTCCATCAATTCAGCATGTAGGGAAAATGACAGCTGGAGGATATTAGGACCATCCAAGAAAGTCCTTTAGTTATCTGTTGATTAGTGTGTTGAGTACTGGTTTATGAATTTATATTATTTTGTCTGATATTTACCACCACATTCTATCATTAGTTTTATTCCCAAAGGAGAAGGGGGCAATAATTCATTGATCATCCTGTCAGGCAAACCACAAGTCTCACTCACGTTTCCATTATTTCTTAGTGGCCATTACAGGGATCTCAAATTTCCAGTCTGAAGTCATAGTCATTAACTCTCAATATTTTAAAAATAATTTTCTCTAAAATATCTGTATCCATTTTTTTCCTAGAGTACACATAAATGATTAATATCAAGATAGCTTTTAATCATTATGTGTTGATGCTTTTCAAATTACCTTGCATATTAGCTATGAAGATAATGTGGTACCATGTAGCTGTATCCTTGGTTAAAGCACTTTATTTTAAATAGATATTTTGGATGAAGCAATTTTCCAGTATCAAAAATTTCCATTGTAATATGAAATTAAATATTTGAAAATCTGACTGTACTACAAAGATCCCACTTATCAAAGCTTGCCTTCCTTCCCTAAACGTACCTCTACATAGATTCATGACTTGAGATTTATTGATTTTTTCATAGTTTTCTAGAATGCTAACTCCTTAAGGAAGCTCAAGATTTTTTAGATCACTGCTTTTATCCCCAAAGACTTAATAAATGTTTATTGAATGGATCACTTTAAAAGCAATCTTACAAGGCAAGTAATTATAAATATTTAAACAATACCTTATTACTAGCTTTAAATGTAATTTCTCAACAGATTTAGTGAATGAGACAAGGTTGTTGAATAAATAAATTATAGGATTAAACTTTAATTTTCCCAACTCTGGTTCTCTGTCTTCTTTTTGGAACTTTGTGCACAAACTTCAACATTTTTGTTAATTAATTTTAGTAGAAAAACATCGCAAAGTATGGTTAAAATATGAATAGTAGCACAGACTTGAAGAATGCCAGCCTAGGTATAGTAACTTTCTGGCAATAAATAAGTCAGGTTTCTTGTTTGAAAATAAATTATTCATTTACTTTTTGTATTAGTTTCCTAATTGCCACAATCCTAGTGGCTTAAAACAACACAAATTTCTTCTCTCACAGTTCTGGAGCTTAGAAGTGTGAAATTAGTTTCACTGTGCTGAAGTCAAGGTATTCACAGGGCTGGTTCTGGGGTATGCATTGTTCCTTTCTTCTAGCTTCTAGAGGTCGCCTACTTTCCTGGGCTCATGGCCTCCTTCCTTCATCTTCAAAACTGCATCTTGCTTGGACCATTGCATCGCCATCTTCTGTCATCAAATCTCCCTCTGCCTTCTCTTCTGAGGAACTTTATGATTATATTTATAGACCCCTCAGTTTGTCCAGAGCAATCTTACCATCTCAAGACCCTTAATTTAATCACATCTCTAAGGTCCCTTTTGCCATATAAGGTAACATTCATAAGTTCCAGGAATTTGGACCTAGGTGTCTTTGTGGGGCCATTACCCAACCAATACACCCTCCTCTATTGATTTAGTTTCTATAATGGATATGTAGTGCTTTTCTGATACAAAAGTTTTAGGAGATGTAAATTTCTATGGCTGCTATTCATTACTTTGAGTCTTAAAGAATTAAATAAGTATAATTAACACATTCCAATTATATTTTCATAGAAAATTTTTATCAAATTTTCATCTCCAAAATGTCCTGAGTCTGTTCTTGGTACCATGGAAAGCCAAAGGGCAGGAGAGGAAGTTAGGTTGGTCAGTATTCTCTTCACTTTCCAGAAAACAACTGAAACTGATGTTATTCCCTTTTGTTCTGACACTTTCCCTGTTCTATTAGCTTTTTACTCATAGAAGATAAAAAAAATCTTAAAAACAGCACATGTTTACTCAATTTCCCATTCCCACTTGAATTGACCTATTGTTCGAATATGTCACACCCTCCAAAATGTCCATCTGTGCCTTTTTTCAGAGACTGGTTCCTCTTCTCCTGAAAGCTCGTTTAATTCTTTCCTTCACTGAGAATACTTCACCTTCAGAACCTGCTCAGCACTCTCTGCCTCTGTGATTCCACCAGGAAGCCTCTGTGAGCCCCGGAGACCTTCACATACCTGCCCTTTTAGTTACCATATCGCAATCATTCTGGAGCGCAACTGCTTATTCATTGCTGATTCCACCTGTTTTAAGTTGCATGCTCCTGCAGGAAGGGACTGTGGCCTTCAGACTGTAACACCTAACATTGGGCCCAGCATAGATGAAGTGTTCACTAAATGTGTGCAGAATAAGTAAAGGCTGCTTAATAAATTAGTGCTGAATGAACTTTCATTTACCAGTGTGATTACTCAGCACACTACCTTCTTGCTACCTTTGCAATTTTTGACACATGAACATTGGTATGGTTAGGTGTCCCCCTGATGCTCAACATGCGAGACAACGCAAAGCCTGAGAGGTGAAATGATTGGGTTATGAGAGCTTTAACCTAGTGGATTAATCCTCGGATAGGGATTAGCTGTGTATGCAGGTAGGGTATAGCTGGAGGAAGTAGGTCATTGGGGGCATGCCTTTGGGGGATGTATTTTGTATTTGGCAAGTGGAGCCTCTCCCTCCCTCCCTCCCTCTCCCCCTCCCTCTCTCTCTCCTTCCTGGTGTGATGTCCAGACTGCCTCCTCCACCACACTCTTCCTCTATGGTGTTCTGCCTAACCTTGAGCCTTGAGGAATGGAGCTGACTGTCTATGGATTGAGACCTCTGAAACAGTGAGCACCAAATAAACTTCTCCTCCTCTAAAATTGCTCTTGTCAGGTCTGTTAGTTATAATAGTAAAAAAGCTGACTGAAGCAAATATTATGTAGACTGTGAGTTATAGCAATAAAATGAAAAAAGTTTCTCATTTATCAGTTTTAATGTTACAGAAATATAAGCATTTCATATATTTTGGGGATGCAATCATATGGATCCTGCCATTAAATTGACACATGAATGTAGTAACCAAATAGGTTAGTCAAGGTGGAACAAATATATGTCATTATCCCTTTTTATACACTGTCATATAATTTCCACCAAAGAACACTGACAAAGTGGTCATTTTTGTGTAAGGGTACTGCAATTACATCTATTAGCGAATATACTGAAATATATTTATACTTCCAACAGTGGTAATTATTGGTGGATCTACTTTGGTAAATGTACTTTTTATTTTTTATTATTTATTTGCTTTAGCAATGCAAAATGAAATTGATTTCACCTGAAAGCTGCATATGTATACTTTATGTGAAGTTACTTAGAGAAGTCATTTGTTCCATATGTAATACTCGTTGTATCAGACCTCTGAAGAAATATAGGTTTGAGTTGAGATGATAATCGTTTTCCTTCAGCAGTTTTAAAGTAGAATTTTGTAGCCACATCCTACCTGCCCACAGTTATATCCCAGTTAGAGCATATCAGAGGAATAATCCAGTGATTAGGTTACACTTCTCATAATCTGATATTTTCACCTTTGAACCTTCTTATATTGACTCACACATGAGATTTTGGGGGAAAACTCATATCTAAACCACAATAAAACAACTCATAGGTTGTGTGGGAGGTGGGGATTGAGCCCAGGTGCAGTCTACCACAGAGCTACATCACCATCCCTTTTTATTTTTTAATTTTGAGACAGGGTTTTGGTAAATTTCCCAGTCTGGCCTCAATCTTGGGATCCTCCTTCCTTGGCCTCCCAGGTCACTGGGATTACAGATGTGCTACACCATGTCTGGCTTATAATTTTTTAATTGCATGCCATCTAAGTAGTATGATGAAATCTTGCACAGTCCTACTCCATCCTGCCTGGGATCTAAATCATGACTCTATTCAGTGTCTCCGTGTTGTTCCTACGACCCTCTGAAGGCCTCTCAATAGTTATCTGGGCTGTCAGATCAACTGTTGCTGTATCACAGTGCTTGTGTTCAAGTAACTTTTATTATACTTGTTAATGGCCCCAATTTGCAGGAGTGGTGGTTCTGGCCAACCGGATATGCCAAAGAGAAACTGTAAAGAGCTTTCTTTGAGTGAAAAGATGAAAGTTCTACTTAACGAGGAAGGAAATCATATGGCGATATAGGGTAAGCATAAATAGGAAAACATGGCATATGTAAGGTTTGGTCTATCCAAAGTTTCCCATGCCTGTTGAGGTCTTGAAACATATCACTCTGGGTAAGGGGGAAGTACTCTACTTGCACTATGTGCAGAATCCTTCCTTCAAAGGATCTGGGAAAGTGTGTTTGCAGCATGAAGAGGCCCAACAGATAGGAGTAAGAATGGCTCAAAAGTAATCCAGTCTTCAGTATGGAATGCATGGGTTTTAAGCTTTCTGGGGGCAAATTTAATATCTCTAAACCTCAAATAAAACAATGGCTGTGGAAGCAGTTTGTTGTAAACAGACGCACAGATGCCAGTTATTTAGTGTTACTCCCCATGCCATTCATGCCCTGCTACTTATTCCTGCTTCTGTTTCGTCTATGTGGTATGCCACTAGGATAAAAACAACTATCTTACCAGAATACCATCCCTTTATCCAATCCCTGAATATATCTGCCCATGAAAATAGTACAAAAGGGAATGGGGAGTGCGATATCTTTAGCTTGGACTTATTTCCATGGCTAAGTTTAGAGAAGCGTTTTAATGAGTCTTGTTAGCAGGCTATAGCTTAATGCCATTTGGCTCTCCTTGAAGACTCTTCTATTCCTGATCTCAAGACTTATTTTTTCTTTAAAGTAAGCTGGCATGCTCTGAGCCTTTAGCTGGTTTATTAATCATCATTGAGGAATTGGTTACCTTAGAAAAATAACTGATGTCCATTGGCAAGATTTGGGCCTATTAACAGCATTTTCAAAATCACACTCAGAATCGAACTTGTTGACCTAGGAAAACTAACCCTCTATTTGGACACTCACATTTTCTAGGGGCTTACGGCTGATCATGCCCTCTATGACAGTCTATCTTGGATTCAAATTGCTTCCCATTCTTCTCACTTACCTTCTACTCCAGTCCTACAATTTTTTCCATGACCTCCCTCAATTATTTTCACTTCCAGAGCTATGCAAAATAAAAATGTAAAGTACATTCCGACATATGCTCGTTAAGTTCTCTTGGATAACGAGCCATAGTTATTGTGGGTGAGAAAGAATGATCACTGCTTCATTTTTGTAGGGAAAACATGACATAAATTAATTTTCAGCATTGGCAGGTATTTGTACTTACACTTTCCTGTGCTTAAAAAAATATTTCTTGCCAGTTGAAAACTGAATTCCACATTATGATTGGTAAATATTGCTTATGAGGATTATAAAATTTTTCTGTAAGATGTAGGTTATCCCAAATGTGACTGCAGAGTGAGATAACCTTCCTGAAGATGCTCAAGTCCTTAGGAAATCTCTCTGGTCTTCAGCTTCTAGGTGTATAAAATGATGCATTTCAGATCAAAAATTCTAATGTTCTGTGGTTTTGTGACTATTAGTTACCCAATAAAAAGTGGTGACTCCGGCCCACTGCTCTCATCTCTTTCTAAGTAAAGATGCTGTCTGCAGGACTGGAGAGAGCATTAGTAAGTTCTCTTTTCTTTCTCCTCCTCCTCTCCCCTTTTCCTCTGATTTATCTTTCTCCCCACATTAATAGACTTTAAAATGAAAAAAATAGACCCTGAGCGGTTGTCTTTCTTTATACAATCAGAACAGAGGAAAAGGTAGTCGTACTGTTAAGAGTAGAATTATCTTTTCTTCAAAGGAGTGTCCAGTACCTGCCTCGCCGGAACCTTGTCAATAGGGAAAGTTTTCACTTTCTTGCTTAGCCGGCTTGCTTATCATGAACAGCTACATATTCAAATGAATCTGTCAGGGACAAGAGTCTGGTGCTTGAGTTCCTGCTCGGCTCGATGACATTGATTTGTGAGCATAATGCTCGGCTGCGGGATGTGTGACAGATAAATTTTATCAAAATTAAGGCACAATTAAACATTTCATCTTCCTAATTACTGGCTGTAGATTCAGCCTGATGACCATGTGCTGTAAGAAATCAGCGACCATTACACATTTTAATGGAGCACAGCTGTCTTACAGCTTGGTAATATTTGCACAGTGCCACAGAACTGTAATTTATGATAAAAAGAAAAAATGTGTATTGGTCCTTTTTTGCCAAAATAGATTAAGGATTCATATACTTTAATGAGATTTGGACCTAGTCTTGGATTATCGTTATAAATGATTTATGTGCATGTTGGTGGGCTCCTGTAGTTCGGAGTTGATTTGTGTTTTGGTCTACCAATATGTAATTCGATATTTATTCTTGAGCCAATACCTATCACTTTCCCTCTTTCCTGTTTCTTTGGCATCTTGCAAAGAAGGATGGATGAGAAGGGGAACAAAGCAAAATGATAAAGGTGGGATGCGCCTTGCCAAAAACAACTGTGGCTTCTTTCAAACTCCTTAGGAGTGTGGTCAGGGAGAGGCAGAGGTGCCTTGACGGCGGGAGCAGAGAGGAAGAGCTCAGTTCTTGGTATAGTCCCAGAAATCCACACCCGCAGGGCAGAGCCACAGGTAGGCCCTGGGGACCAAGCCTGGCTTGCAGAATTGGCCTTTGCTCTTTGAGAAGAGGGGTGATGACAATTAACCTCTCTTCCTCTGTTTCTGCATTATCAAAATGCAGGGTAAGCCTCTTCATTCACCCTCCTTCCTGGCATTCCTAGGAGTACTGATGAGGGCGAGGATGACGTATATATAATGAATGACAAAGGAATGACAAAGGCATCGTGCACATCTCCTCCCGACTACTGCAAAGACCTCCAGACCGAACTTGGCCCCGCTTGCTGTTCTCTACTGTTGGTGTGTCTCTCTTTAGAACCAGCTTTACTGTAAAGACTGTAATGTGTCTAACTTTGTGAATGAATTGCTTTCAATAGCTAGGTCAGGAGCACTGAAAGAAAAATAAAGTGTATGGAGATTGCATGTGAACCGGATGTGCCGGTACACCGGTATGGTCAATAATTTAGGGAGTAAATGTAAATTGTCCTGAGTACTTATTAAAAGAGTTAAATTTGTCCGGGCAAGTTGATGTGATCATCTTCGGACCTCCTTCTATGAAAAAGATACATCTCTCTTCAGAAATATTTCTTTTCGGAATGCACGCTGGATGAGAGAAAAAAGCGAGATACCAGAACCGGCAGGAATCTGCTGCATTTAGGTGTTAACTTGCCTACTGAAAACAGAGAACAGATCCTAATGAATTCCGAAAGCCTAAATATATATATGTAACAGGGGAAGAAGAGCTCATCTCCTCGTCATCCTGCTCTTCTCCAGGCTCGGCTCCTGTCGCACTCGTGTGCTGGAACGCTCCATACTGTACCAGGTTGCACATGCTTGCACACTCATTCTCAATTGCCGTATGCAGTTTGTGACAACCATCTGCTTCGACCTCCCTTTGAGTTCTTTCTCCCACTCAGCCCAGCTGAAGTAAAAATATGGACAGAAACAACTTCTGCAGGGAAATGAGAAAGTTAACAGGAGAGTTAAAGTTACACTGCGAATCTGCCTTTCTCGTGGATGTGCTCCTGCCACTTAGGCGCCACTTATCAAATATTTCTCAAGTGCAAAGCCTGACACTTAGTAGAAAGCTGCAAAAAAATGCCATGTTTCCCCTGACAGTCTCGGCTGTGTAGGAAAGGTAATCGTAAAATATGTAAATCTAGCACGCATGCGGACACAAGAGCCCACCAGCACTGCTCCAGCAACCTAGACCCATAGTGGGTTGCACCTTGTCATGTACCTGCAGGAGATGTGGGGAGGAGGGAGAGAGGAAGAGGTGAGCATATTTTAAAATGCCTAGAAAAAAAAATTAACAACATATTTTGAAGTCTGACTTGAAAATGAGGGTTGTTACATATTTCCTAAAAATTATTGAATTAGAAAAATAAGAGAAAAAGTATCCATGACTTTGGAGCTCACATCTTATAACTGTTGCATCTGAGACTCGACTGTTTGTGTATTTGTGTTTGGGAGCGCGTGGGGAGGAGAAGTGCCTGAGTAACTGGACAGTGTGTTGCTCCCATGGAAGTCATTGCTTTTTTGCACTTCACCAAATCCAAGGGCAACCACCAATTGTATGGGACCTGGACCTGATTGCAAGAGTGCTGAAATGTTGGGCTGGAGCACTAGCTCAGCGGTTGGACTGCTTGCCTGGCATGCACAAGGACCCAGGTTCAAATCCCAGCACCACCTACACAACTAAGCATCAGAGAAATAAAGGCCAGATGAAAAAAATAAATAAAGTTAATTTTCTCTTTCCTCAACCACTCTCTAAAAAGAAACAAAAAAGATTTTGAAAATTAGCAAAAAATAACATTTTTTTATTTCCAAGTATATCAAAGTTTGGGAATCTTGCTCACCATGGCCACATGCTCAATTATAAGAACAGATCAAAAAACGACCTTGGGACCTTGAGAAGAGTGAATGGTACGGAAGATTTGTGATGCTATTAAAATGTAACTGATACTCATTGATATTGTTTTATGTTAACACATTTCCTGGGAGAAGAAGGGAGAAGGAATATGAGGAGATGGGAAAGGAGTAAAGAAAGAGAAAAACTGGATATGTATACAGAAGAATGGGATAACACTGTTATACTATTCAAAGGACCCGTATCATAGGCTCTGTTTTCCAAAATCATTCATATTTCCTCAGAAAAAGCACAAAGTGAGAACATCAAATGAAATTGGCAGATAAAGAATTGAGAAACATCCTGGATATAGCTCTGATGAGTTTCAGATGGAATCCAATATAAAGCTGGGCGAACCATTACTAAAATGGGCAACATACAAGTTCAGCGTGTTCTCAGAGTCTGAACTGCCAGATTCTGTCTAACTGTAATTGATCATTCTAAAAGCTGCTCGTGCAAACATGCTGTATTTTACCTTTCCTTCTTCATTTAGGTGGTTTATCAGAAGAATTTCAGTATGTGTCAGAACCAGATTGTATAGCTGGGATATATCACCTTGCAACTATGGAGGGAATTCTAAAATTCTTTTAGGAAATTGAAAGGTAATAGTTAGTGATTAATTATGTAATCATTAAAAGCATGGGAGTTGAAATCAGGCAGATTGGGTTAAAATTTAGCTCTTGCGTTGCCTCTGCCATTTATTAGGTTATGAAGTTTAAGCCTTACTTTATAAAATGACTGGAAACATTACCTCTCTTGTTAGGCTGAAATGGAAAGTATATGTAAATCACCTAGCACAGGGCTTATTACATAATAGATGCTTAATAAATAATAGTTATCCTATGAGAAAAAGTGCCTTGGGGAGTGGGAGAGAAGCAGCTGAGAAATGAACAACAACCACAGTTTTTGTAAATATGGCACTGAATTCTTTCATGGGCATATAGGGTGTGATATGTTAAGTTGGGCCACTGCAGAAAGAGATCATCTTTCTTCCTCGTATGATGGTGAAGCTTAATCATAAGGATTATACATGTGATTGATTCTTCTCCAGATGCCCCATGGAACCAGAGCACATTGCTCCATTTCTGCAAATAAAACTGCTTCCCTCCCAAACTGAACTGCTTTGTCTTAGGAAAGATAAGCTCTTGCTACCTTTTGTTGATTAGTATTTAATGTCAGTTGGAACGTGTGTGACTAACTGTACGTGTGGCATTGTACACATTAGATACATGCGTAACAGGAACATGTATATCTTAATATTTTCGAAAATATTTTGTAATCTCTAGTTCTCTATTTTACTTCTCTTAATCTCTTCTAGAAATTGAAAGACTCAGTCGCCTCTCATTGCTATTTCCAGCTAACTGGATTCATCTACATTGATTTGTGTTGTACTGCAGGATTTTTAGATGCCAGATGCCTAAAATGCATAGGTTAAAAGCAGGTCAATTTCAATACAAGACCATCATTTTACAGTTTAATGAATATATTTACAAATTCCATAGAAACAGGCTTGTTGACACAGGCACAGTGAAATTCTTATCCTTAATATATAATCCTGTGTGAAAATGTTTTCTTCGGACCCTATGCGCCTATCAGTCACTGGTGAGGGCTCATTCACCTGACTGTACAGCTTATAAAAGTTTGAAGCTGAGGAAGAGGAGATGTAGCTTGGGGCTCTTGTTAATAGTTACAGAATCCTCACACTGCAGCCAAGGCTGGCAAAGTCAACAAGAAACAGCAGGGTTTAAATAGCTCACTGCTAAGCCTAGCAGGGTTCTTGTCAGTCAAATATATTCACTGCATACCTATCTATCCTGAATGCATCTTTTCACTTGCCAATTCAGCACTGAGAGGTTGGTTTAGCTCTTTTTATCTTTATGACCTGCAGACTGGTAACAGCCTTTCTAGCAGTGTGTTCATTTTAACAATAATTTATTCCAATAAAACAAGGTGGCTGTTCCCTAGATATGGCCACCATATGCCCTGAATTTTCTGGGATAATCCTGATTTCATGTAATTTTATTTTCCTTCCAATAAAGGTAATTAGTGAAAGACATAATGGAATGTGATTTCAATGCTTTTTGTTGTGTTGAGATTTTATATAAGGAATTGGTGAATCAGAAAAAAAATGTTTTTGCTAAGTTATGTTTATGGACTTCTAGTTTGGAAAATGTGGTTACTGGATAGACCATTGGTTCCCTTATAAAGTGAGTTTATTTTTTACATTTTGTACAAAAACTGTGACATTTCAGGAAGGTATGCTAGCATCCGTGTATATCTTCGGCTCCCTGAATGTCTTCCCAGCTCCTCCATCTCTTCTCTAAAGGACCACTGAGTGTTATGTCCTGATAGAGTCAAGGATCTTACATATTTTAGGAATCTTTAAATTTCAAGTAAAGGAGACTCTGGTTCAAATCAACATAGACATTAGAGAAGATTTAATAGGTCATATACCTTGGAAAGACCAGTCAAGCCTGGTTATAACTAAGATTTAACTTGGAAACTCATTAAGGTGTCATCAAAGACTGGTTTTATCTCATTTTCTCTTTCCTAAGTATTGATTTCCTCCTCAGATTCTACACTGGGAATCCTGACAGCTTTTGGGTAACTAGAGGATCTCAAAACGACCCCAGCAGTTCTAGATCTTGCATCTTCATACCTCCCTACCATGGAAAATAAAGGTTTCTTCTTGTAGCTTTCTTATAGGGAGGAGAGAAGCTTTTTATTTCCAGACTCCCTGACAAATATTTCTTTTGCTTCATGGCCTTGTTTAGTTTCTGGGCCCTGTCTTCAACCAGTTTCTTGACCAGAGGAATGGGATTCACAAGTGGGCTTAAACCAATCAAGACCTGTCAGTCTTAGCTACAGTATGTCAAATGTTTAAAACTGGTTCCTGTGTGTTACCAGGAAATGATAGGATGCTTGAAAGAATAAAACAAGTCTCTGTGTTTGCACGTACCATTAGACCACAATTTCCTAAAATAAACGAACCTGCAATGCAAAGATATTCAAACCATGTTATCTGTAAATACTGAGTGGTCAGCTTCACTCACATATTAGCAGGAAGTTTCCTTCTGAAAACCAGGCACACAGCTCATGAGAGGGAACTTCATGCCTCAACAAAGTGCTCCCCAGAGAGCTTTAGAGTCACTCATGAATAGTCAAAGTATAAACCCCAATGAGAAAATTCTAAGTGAACAGAATAAAGAAGTACAGTATCAATTTTTTTTTTGTTTGTAAAAACATGGGAATTATGAGGACATCAGAGGTCCTTAAGTTGCTGAATGGAAAAAAAACATTCTAGGACTGTGGATTTAAGGTGATTGAAACTCTTGATACGCTATGCATGTATGAAAAATGTTATGAAGAAGCACATTATCTTACATGATTGATAAACAGTAATAATTATAGTAAAAATGCAATGGTAAAAGAAGGAAAAAAGAAAAACAAGAAGAAAAGGAAAAATGAAAGAAAGGAAGGAAAAATAAAAAAAAAGTCTTAATATGTTATTTCTTAAACTTGCTCAAACATAAGTATCGCTGGGGGGTGGGGATTTTTATAAATGCTCAGTTGCTGGTGTTCTATCCTCGACCTTCTGAATCAACATGTTTATGGGCAGGGCCTAATAACCTATAATTTCAAAAACAGGCAAATTAGGGAAATATTGAAATATTGTCTCTGTATCTCTCACTTGTCTATTGTAAAAGTCATATGACAGGGCTGGAGCAGTGGCTCAGCGGTTATAGAGCTTGACTGGCATGCGCAAATACACGGGTTCAAACCCTAGCACCCACATACGGAACTAAATGGCAGAGCAACAAAAGCCATGTGAAAAACTCAATAAAAATTTTTGATTCTCTCTGTCTCTCTCTCTCACTGTCCTTCTCTCTTAAAAAAAAAAAAAGTCATATGACTTTGTCACCCAGGGAACAGCCACTCAGAATTCCAGCAATCATTCAACTAATGTTTGTGTTACACTAATTCTTCTCCAGACACCGTACTTCTAGGCAACAATCATACAGAGAAAAGAGCCAGATATATCCTCTGAGTTCATGGAATTGATAGTGATAAAGGAAACATAGTAAATAAGAAATACATGGATATTTGAGTGCAACTGTGATACTACAAAGGAGAAATGTAGAATGATAAGAAAGGGATCGGGAAACCCAGCCGCATCATGAGATGCACGATGGTAAGAGCACTTTCCCATCCTTTGGTCCAAGGATGAGCACTAACCTCCAGCACTGAGTGACAAACATTTAGGTAAGCCCAGGGAAGACTAACCTTATTGCAACATGATCAGGGAAGCAAACTGTGCCAGGCTGTACATTTAAAGACAAAGAGATCTTGGGATACCATCCTTAATGTTTATTTAAACAAAGATTGAAGCTATTTCATGATTTCTGCAACAAAAGGGTTGCCCATCTCACTTTCTTAAGCATTTGCCATGGCAAAGTTCAAGCTTGCGTGTACAGATATGAATGTTGACGCTGTGGGTTTGAGACACACCTTGCAGACCACTGCAGTTTAGTCAAGCAGATCAAAATTTCCTGCTTTGTTTCTCCCTCATGAAACTGGAAAAGATCAAGGCTGAAGATGGTCTGGTGTTTGCATTCACAGAAATAATTTTTAATTCTGTTTCATCTCAATTAATACTATTTCAATATGATGATGAAATATCAAGGAAAACCATTCTAGTATAATACTTCTTTTGTAAATGAGAATTCTAATTGGAATATGTCATTGATTCTGATTTTAAACACCATAGTCCTAAGGTCTGTTGATTTAAATAATGGAGGAAAATGAATGTTTTTATTTCTGAATATTCTTTCAGAAAGTGAATTTCCATCACTTTTACTAAGTTAAGATTATATTGTTGAGCAGAAAATGCTACTAAAAAACATCAGGTGATTATAACATTTAAGTGAGCATATATTTTATTTTCATTTCAGGCTGTCAAGCCAATATTGAAAAATTCTCATCTCACTAACACCCAGGATTTTAAGATAGTATTATTTTTGTTGAAATCAACCTTTTGTTTTCTTGTAAAGTAGTTTATGTAACACAGTATTTGACTTAGACATGATTGTAAAAACTATGATATATATATACAAAATGCTGCTTTGAGACTGAATTACATTGTTCAATATGTCGTAACTTGCTATCATCTAAAAATACAGCTCAATATCTCTGGCCATGATAAAGCCCTTGTTATGTGGCTGAGTTTGCTTTTTTGGAGTGGGATCCCAATTGTCATTAAGCAAGCTCTTTTTTTCACATAATTTGTTGTTTGTTTTTCCCGAGTACATCTTGAGTTTTGCCCACATGAAAATGAAAAATCTTCAGGAAGATTAAAAACTCAATTAACAAATGGATATTTGGGTTTTAGAGTCTAGAAGTTTGGAAATAGGAGAACTTTGAGTTGTTTTGTTGTTTGAGGGAGTTGTTTGGGGCTTTTGTTTGCTTGGTTGCTTTTCTTGTTTTGCATCATAAAGATGCAGCCAGGGAAAACCCCTTTTCCTAAGTAAAGGAATGTACTCTTCTTATGGGTAATGGATATTTGTTGTGGAGAGGGTGTTAGGTAATGCACTATTTATCTAAGATGGGAGAGTATAAGGTCCATAACCAAAAAGCAAAGCAAACATGATTATGAGAGGGTGAGACTGAGACAGAGACCTGATAATGTCATTTGAATTTCTAGGTCTAGCCCCACTGTATCCAATTTTAAATTTTCTAAGTTCATGAGCCAATAAACTCCTTTTTGACAATTAAAATTACTTTGCATTTGATTTCTGTCACTTGCAACCAAAAATACCAGCTAATAAATATCAAATGCTAAAAAAATAGGTACCAAAGATGCATAGTTCTTTTTGTGGCTATAGGAGAAAGAAAATGTAACATAATTCGTCATACGTTCATGAGCTTAAGTAGCAACGTTATAAAGTTTGATAAGTTAATGCTGTTTCCTTATAAATTTAATGCTAGTGACTTAGAAATTAGGTTAGAGTTTATGATGTTTATATTGAAGGCAAAATAATAAACGAAGATAACATTTCTATTCCTCTGTTTAATATTTACTTTTGACATTATATGGTGTAGGATGCTCTGAAACAGCCTACTATACAAAGAAAAAGGAATAAACTGAATTCACTATTGACTGAATCCTTACCATTGTTTAATGCAGAATCAACTTGAAATCTGAAATAATCTGCCTACTTACTACAGCTGGCCCTAAGTTCATTAAGTTCCATTTATTAACACATGCAACTGTATATTACACATTTGGGGATTGTTACTATAATAGCAGGAAATTCGAAACTTTGGGCAATTAAACGATCCATATAATTAATGAATAATCCCAGATAACAGAGACCTTGTGAAAAAGTAGTAAGTTTAAATGATTCTCAAGTTAAAAAAAAAAGAAAGAAAGAAAATAAAGGTATCTTGGTAGGTAAGGGTAAGAAATATTATAGAACCCCTTGAACTTTTAAGACACATGTTTATTTCTTGTTTGGTATTTATTGCATACATGGAACAAATACATGCAAGAGTTTAGTTCAATGTTTGTTTCCTGACACCTGTCATTGAACAAAAGTGTGTACTGTGCTTTGTTTAGATACCCAGGCTAGAAGTACTTACATCTTTGTGTCTCCCTTTGTTTTCCATGTCCAATTGCATCTCTAAACCATCACCACCACAAGAAAAACATTTGATTCACCCCCCAGCACCAAAAGATAAGAAGTACTTGGGAGTTTGAGAGATGACACAGAACCACCTATAAATCCCAGGTCCCACTCTTTGGACAGATTTCTTCTCACTTGATGAACATACTTATCTACACATGATGTACTCCCCTCTGCTTTTCTTTCTTTTTTTAAGTCTTTTCTCTGTTTTTCGTATCTCCTTGCACATTCTTACAGACAATAATTTCTTTTTTTTCCCTTGTGGTGTTGCTCCTAGTCATAGCTAATAACAAACTTCTCTGATTTTTCTTAATCTGTTTACAGTGAAGGCTTGTAATTTCTTCTGGTATTTACCATAGTTTTTAATAACAACTATTATTAAGTAGCAGTTTAATTTTGACTATGTGCTGGTTATTAGATTTTTAAAGTTATTTAGAGGGTTAGTAGGAGGCATAGGATGATGAAGTCTTCCTTCGGAGAGGGTGTTATGGGTTGAACTTTGTCCACCAAAATTGCATATGCTGAAATTCTAATGCCCACCCAGTACCTGGGAATGTGAGGTTATTTGGAAATGGGGTCATTGCAGATGTAATTAGTGAAGATGAGGTCATGCTGGAGTAGGGTGGGCCCCTGATTCAGTATGACTAGTGTCCTCACGAGAAGAAGAAAACCGGGCAGACACACAGGAAGAACGTCTGTGTAGGACATATGTGGAGTTAGTTACGCTGGGTGTGATTCAGGGAGTACCAGAAGCTAGGAGAGAGGGCTGGAACAGATCCTTCCCTTGCCTTCAGAGAGCATGTCCTTGCTGATTGACACCTTGGTCATGGATTGCTAGCTTTAGAATTGCGAGACTTGCTGTTGTTTATGTCTCCAAGTCTGTGGGACTTTGCTATGGCAGCCACAGGGAACTAATACAGAGGGCTTGTATTGCTTCCTCTTGGGCAGGGACAGAGAATCTCATGCCTTCGGTCAGTAAGTAGGTCCTGTCCTTGGAAGTGGATCTGCTTCTGGTCATCTCCTCTCTCTTATTCTCTTCAACAACCAGTAGACAGAGACAGTTACTGATCCAGTCATCAAAGGCAATAAAATTCAAGGGCCAAAGAACACATCTTTGGGAAGCCGCATCATCTCTAGATTTGGTACTGGTCTTGTGTTGCCTGGACTGTCACCTTTTACATCCATGTTTGCAATCTCAGGATTTTAGCTAGTGTTTCTTACTACACACTACTCAACCTGAATTGAAATATGCTTTCATGAGGAGACTGGGATACATTTATAGTTTAATGAGCCAAGTAGCCCAGTTTCCTAAAGGTAGGTCATTTGAAAGAAAGGTTCAGTATACTTTTTCCAGCCAATTAAGTATGTTTAAAAATAGCTCTTGAGTTAAACAGCTAAACCTAGATTTTCAGTGAGTCAGTGAATGGGCTTGAAAGCAATTTGATAAAGGAAACAAACTCTTAACTATAATGAATGAATTTATTGATCAAAACTTAACATATTTTTAATTGACTAAATTCTGGATTTTGTACAGGCTTGAACAGAATGTATTTTAAATTTTTCTGGCTTTCCTTAGTCATTTGGCTAGTGTCTATGTTGCTTTTTTCTTACCTTTTATGCTTCTTCCATAGCCAATCGTAACTATTTGCATAATTCTTGAAAAAAAGAGAAACAACAGCAATAACTTAAATTTGCATAATGCTTTGTAGTACACAAGGTACTTTATATAGCAGAAGTTCCCCTAAACCACGTTTGTGTACACAATAAACCAGAGGAAAACCACTTTTCATTTCCTTAATGGTAGGCCAAGGACCGGTGGCTATAAGGTCACCTTCCAGCTACTTGCTCATCTCTGTGTTAAAAAAAAAAAAAAAAAAGGAGATCTGGAGCAGTGGCTCAGAGGTTGGAGTGCTTGCCTGGCATGGGCAAGAATGTGGGTTCGAACTCGAGCACCATGTACACAACGATGTGTTGGAGCAACGAAGGCCACATAAAAAGCTAAATAAAATTGATTCTCTCTCTCTCACTGTCCTTCTCTCTCTGAATAAACATGGAGCAATTTCTGCAAAATTGTGTTGCCCTCAAGAGTGTTTCAGTGAAGAATACTTGTTATTGTCATTCGATCATTTGAATAAATAATATACAAACCATGATATAGGTGTACAAGAGGAAAGAGAACTGTAGTTATAAAGTAATTTCAAATTGGTTGCAGGGAAGACATCATAAAAAAATTGGGAAACATACATGGAAGAATTCTATAAAAGACATTTGGTTGTGTTCCAAATGTCTTTTAAAGAAAAACTAGGTATCATAGACAATATAATTTGCATATAATTCATGAAGGATAGAAAACTCATCTTTAATTAGAAAATTTATGAAGGGCAAAATAATGTCCCCTCTTCATCCCTCCCTAAAGATGTCCACATCCTAATGCTCAGAGTGGATGAATATGTCACCTCACATGGCAGAAGGGACCTTGCAGATGTGATTACATTAAAGATCTTAAGACAAGGAGAAAATCCAGAATTATCCTGAGGACCCATTTTAATCCCAAAGGTCCTTGAAAGTGACAGAGTCAGTCAGAGAAAATATGATGATGGAAGCAGAGTCCAGAGAAGTGATCTAATTGCTGGCTTAGAAGATTCCATGACTCCAATAGGAGTCATGGGAGAGACCTCTAGAAGCAGGAAAGGCAAGGAAACAAATTCTCCCCTAAAGGGTCTTGAAGGAAAGCAGGTCTACCCAGTGAAATCCATCTTGGATTTCTCACTTCAGAACAGTAAGATGATAATTTTGTACTATTAAGTGCCACTGTGTTTGCACTATTTTGTTACAGCAGCAATAAGAAACTAATACACATATTTAAGGGGAAAAGAGCTTTGTCTAGCTACATATTAATAATGGAGAATAACCATGCATTTATATGCTTAAAATGAAAGATAGTTGTATGTATCATTTTAAAAAGGATTTTGTTTATCTGACTTTTTAATCAATTGATCAACTTCAGACTCCAGCTACTTCAAACAGGAGAGTCACTATACTGCATAGTATTTCGTTTCATTCATAGGAGTTTTGTGGAATCCATTTCACAGTCACATTCAAAATTCTAGCTTGTCTTTGGCTTTGGCTTTATGATTCAGATGGAGAAGTCATTTTACTTCTGTGTAAATTTTATTTATGAAACCAGGGCATAGACTGATATATAAAAGACTTTAAACTCCAAAGTCTACTATTTTAAAGTTTTTACTGATTGTCTGTATTATTTTTCTCTCACCTGTTAAATTTGTAGCTAAAACCCTTGGGTGTATCTGTGGTTTAGCTCTGAGTTAACTTGAACTGATGTTCTGCTCTGCAGCTGTGGGCTGCACCTAATCAGGGACTCATGATTCAAATATTTGATGAACACTAGAGTCAGGAGACAAGTATTCTAAATTTAATTTACACTAACTAGCTGGAGGGGGGGGTCCTTTGATGAATTATTAATCTTTCTGGGTCTTAGTTTTCTCATTTACAAATCATGACATTAGAGTTGATCATCTTTAAGGTTCCTTTTAGCTTTATAATTCTTTGATTCCATAATTCAAATTCCAGAAGAATTCAGTTATAAGGAAAATTAAATTTCTCTTCAGTATGGGACAAAAGATACTATAACTAGTAGGATATATATATGTGTGTTCCTGTATATTCCTGTGTATATCTTCTCCAGGGAATTGATAGTGTGCAGGTCCTATAATTTATTATGATTCTAAAAACCAAATTTAGATACAAATTACTTTTTGTTGTGGATATTCCTATCTCAGTCATGGACCTGTGCAAGAAGCAGTGTGTTCTCATGCTATTATGGTCATGGGGCAGGATGCTAGGGAGAATTCCAGCATCTCATGTATTAGGAGTAATCAAATTTGAAGGCAGATCAATGGTAACACCATCTTAAAATGCATCTCTAAATGCTGTGACAGAGGCTAAATAAAATGCAGAGCAGACACAAGAGAAGAAAGGATTAATCTCACTGTAGTGGTGGCCAAAGCTTTTGAGTGCTGTGATCTGTGAAGTACATACTGAAGGTTCTTAAGAGGAAGCTCACAGTCAGGAGAGTATTTCAAGTACAGAGTATATTCAAATTCATTCTAAACTCAGAGATTAAAAAGACCCATGTTTAGGAAAAGGGGAACATTTACCATGTTTAAACACAGAATGAGTGGGACAAAAGACTGAGAAATTATAGGTGACCCTTCACATCCATGGGTTCTGCATCCAAAGATTGGGCCAACTGTTCATTCAATCAACCAAGGATCAAAAATATTCAGGTTTTTTTTCATATTTGAAAATATTCTGTACAAGTTCAGTATAGACTTCTTTCCTTGCTATTATTCTATAAATAATACATTATAAAACCTATTTACATTGCATTTGCATTGTATTGAGTATTAGAAGCTATCTAGAGATGATTTAAAATATATACAAAGATATTGAGCATCCACAAATTTTGGTATCAGTGGGGTCCTGGAACCAATCCCTATGGGTACAAAGGATGACTATAGGTGGAAAAAATTAATAAAAGGCGTTATTTGTCAAGTTAAAGGCAACCAGAAATCCACAGAAGTTTCTGTTTGGTGAAATGGCTTGATCAGATACTTATTTTTTAATTTAGATGCTATTTTTAAAGTTAATTCTGACAGGTATTGGGAGGATGCAACTGGGTAGGCGAGGTTTGGTAGAAGGAAAAGAGAGAAGAAACTTCAGATACTGAACTAAAGCAGTGGTGTTTGGCAGCCATTTTAGAAAAAGAATCCATTGGCTTTTATAACTGAGTAACCTTCTCAAAGCACCACCCTCTACCCCAGGAGGGGCTGCCAGGGCACAGATTGAGTCTTGGCTTGTTCTCCAGAGGAATGAGGAATATTTTACAATATAGAGCTCCCAATCATCACCACTAGTAGCATTAAAAAAAGTTACATTTTAAAAACATATTTAAACAGAATTTACAAGGATTCAACGGATTATAAAACGGTTTCTTATCCCCTCTCATGGCTATGAATACATTGCAAAATCTAGGACAGTTAAATACTGTATTTAAATTCAGATGTGATATACACATATGTTACTTATTCTTTTTATAAAGATCTGCCCTAGTGAAATTTAATTAGCCTTGGCAAGTTTATATACTGTGTGTGTTGGAAGGGTGGTTTAAACTAAGTTGGTTGTTTTAACCTGAAAAAAATTCTCCAACCTTACCCATACACAGGTGTATCAGAATTAGGCATCACTAAAAGTGACAGAAAATCCAAATAACAATGTCTAGTAAAGTTAGAAGTTTATCTCCTGGATAAGTGAATATGCTAACGTAGCAGAAGGCTGGGAGTCAGCAGAACAGCTTTATGAAATCATTGTCATCAGAAAGTAAGGTTCCTTCTGTCTTAATAATTGCTCTGCTGTTCCCACCTCATGATCCAAGATGGTGGCAAGACCAAACATCATTTCCTTGTATGCCAGTGAGAAGCAGGAGGGATGTCCACGGGTGCACATCTTTAAGCTTTTCTCTGAATTCGGACGCAACATTTCTGTGTGCATACAACTAGAATATATTTACATGACAGCAAGGATGGGGGATGAAAAATAAAATCATTTTTCTGGGTGGCATTTTTCTGGCTAATGATCAGGAAGTCTATAACCAGGGAAGAAGAGCCAAATGTATATTAAAAGATACCAGAATAACAGTATTTTCAAGTAGGAGAAAGTAGATAAAGTATGGTAATGCTAGTGGCATCAAAATTAATTGTTCTAGCAGTCTCAAAGACCATTTAGTGACCAGAGTCACAATTTAAAAGCATTCTTTATAATTTGAGCAGATTGCCTAGGTAACACATCAGCCAGTATGCTGAGCATAGGAGTTCCATTACTCCAGGTTTCCCCTTGCTCCATGCTCTATTTACCCCAGGAGAAAAAACCTTATCTTAATGCATTGATCTACAATTCCAGGTTAAGAGATATTCATGTTTGATTGACCATGACTCTCTTCCAGGTTACATGAGCACTCATGCCTGGACTTTTGCCTGCCAGAAAGATATTAGTGGCTCATACCAGGGAATGGGGAGATTGGATAATGGAGATGCCTTTGGAGTACCATGGCCTCACTGTGGCCTTTCAATATCTTTACCTGGTGATGAGATGGGGGCTTTTACTCTGCTTAAATACAGGTCTTGGAAAAGCTTGTGTGTGTGTGACCAATCTAAGTATTAGGTAGGCCACTGTTAGATATGGAATTAGGAAGAAAAATAAGACAATGAAATGAAAATGATAAGTATGGTAGTTTGTGTCCAAGATGGTGGCCATTAAATCCACCCCTTCCTTTTGGTTATCTTATTTCCCCAAGGAAAGGTAGAATATAGTCTTTCCTTTCTTCTTGAAACTAGGCTGACCTTAGGGACTTGTTTGAGCAATAAATGTGTTATAGTTTAGATGAAGGTGTCCCCCCAAAGCTCAGTGCATGAGAAAATGCAAAGGTGGAGAGATGAAAATATTGGGGTTTGAGAGTCTTAACCCAATCAGTGAGTTAATCCCCTGATAGAGATTAACTGGGTGGTAACTGAGGCAAGTAAGGTGCGGCTGGAGGAGGCAGGTCATTGGGAGCTGCCTTTAGGGTATATATTTTCTATTTGGTGAGTGGAACACTCTCTGCTTCATGAGGTGATGCTGTGAGCTGCTTCCCTTTGCCACCCTCTTCCACTACGATGTTCAGCCTCACCTTAAGCCCCAAAGAATGGAGCCAGCCATCTATGGACCAAGACCTCTGAAACCATGAGCTCCCAAATAAATTTTTCCTCCTAAAATTGTTCTTTGTTGGGTCTTTGTTGACAGCAGTGAAAAAGTTAACTAAAACAGATGTGAAGTCCTGCTACTTCTATCAAGTTCTCTTGGAATGCTTACTTTTAGAAAGCTGACTTGGGAAAATCAACCACTCTCTAAGTGTGACTATTCTATAACCTCCATTCTGTGAGAAGCCTGAGCCACGTACAGAGGCCCTTAAGGAAGAGACTTAGTATGGAAGGCAAGAAGCCACACGTGTGAGGAAGCCATCTTAGAAGTGAATCCTCTGGCCCATCCTCTATCTGTGGCCACAGAGGCCAAAATGAACTATCCAGCCAAGACCTTCTCAAATTCCTGCCCCACAGAATTGTGAGCAAAGTAAACAGGTGTTTTAAGTCCTTAAGATTAGACACAGATAGGTAACAGAAAAGGTAGATTAAAAAGAGAATATAATACAGGAAATGCAGAAAGTAGATAAGAAGTAAGATGGGATTGAAGAATTCAAAATGATTTGGAAAACTATGAAGTTGTTATCATGAAGCTGAATTTAGATGAATGAAAAATTTAGGTGTTAGGGAGTCAATTTCACAAAGTAAAAGTAGAAAAACTAAGAGAAAAGTGTGTTAACATAAAGATGGACAGTTCCGAAAGGAAAATAATGAACCTAGGGAAAGGGAGAACTAAAATAGAGCTGAAAACACTCTACACAGAAGAGCTGTGTAAGAACCAAAGTAATATAATATTGAACTGAAACTTGGAGAAGGAAAATCTCATTGACATCAGCATTCACTTTGCATATGAAAGATTTTTGAGCATTTTTGTCTTAGAATGATAATTTTATGACCTTTCCCATTATGAAAACATATTGGAAGCTCCAGTTTTCATTGTCAATGTGAGCCATATCTTTAAGTAAAGAAGACAAATATATCTAGAAATATGGAAGAAACAAGCACAGAAAAGCACAGAAGCCAAAATCTGAAAAATGAAACTATGCAAATAGAAGACCATGCTTTCTGGAAAGTCTGTTGTCAATTGATGAAGTAGCAACACTGGGTATGTAAGGAATTTATTCATCATGGGAGGTGAGACTGCTTTTGCTTTTTTGAAAAAGAGAAGAGAGGATATAGGAGAAATAGAGAAGTGCACCTTGCTTCATGTATTTCTAAAAACTCTTATGTAATTGGACTGTTTTAAAAGCCCAAGGAATTTGCTATCCAATATAAGAATCATCGTAAATCTTATGATGTCTTGTTAGGAAAGCAAATGTTCTCCAGGATATTTCATGTAAGGAAATGTGCCTTCAAATTTTTAAAATGAAGATTTGCACTTTCACCATCATAATTAAATTTTTTGAAAGTGGGGGTCTTACCATATTACAATATGATGGGGAAAATTAGATTTTTAAAAAATCTTCAAGATTAACATCATCAGCAAAGAGTGAAAGGAGTCAGGTCACTGCTGCTCCGGTCTACCCCACAGTTTTAGCCAGTTTCTTGAAGTAACCCTCTTTTTTCTTTTCTCTGGGCTAGTCTCATCTGTTTAAAAATTTTCTCAACTCTCACTTCCTCTCTTACTCTACCCATTGCCAATGTCCTTTTACCTGTTTTACCGTTGTGAAGATCTGCTAATGGTTGACAACTAAAGGACTGCTAATCACACCAATTAAGAGGTGTGAACGTCACAATTACCTACCAGTTCTGTTCCTGAGCATGTTAATTAGTAACTGTACAGGTGCAGCCTTCTATGTTCAGAAGGTTAACACCCAAGCACAGCTCTGTTTTGGTTGTTTGTTTAAATATTGAAAAATCATGGGTAAAGGGCTGGTCTATGTTGAGGAATGAACAGATGCCATTGCTGTACTTTCTCAAATGGAAACTTCTTAGACTGACTTAAAGCAATGAAATTGACCTTCCCAGAAATGATTCTCTGTAGTCAGTCTATCAAAGAGCAGGTGTTTGTGGTCCTTTTGCTCTGAGTGGAAGTGCAAGGAGCTTCCTTCATGTCTCAGGAGTACTGCATTCTACTGGAGGGTTACTTGAGGGTATTATGCTAGAAATGTGTAAAGTTCATTGGAGGAAAATCCTCTATCGGGCCTTTGTGTGTGTGTGTGTGTGTGTGGTAGACTCAGTTTTGTTTTGTTTTTAATCTCCTATGAACACTTTACTCCTTGAGTCAGTGTTGTAGATGTCTTTCAGACTTCCCTTCACCACATTTGGACTAATAATAGACCAGGATGAGTGAATCTGTTTTAGAGTCACATACCCTCAACTTAATGGGAACCTCAAGAGACACATCTCATCTCTAATTATGGAAGGTAACAGAAACCCATTTTACAGAGGGAATGACAGAGGTACAAGACCTCACATGACTTGTCCAAAGCCATTAAACCAAGATTAACCTTTATTTGCAAAGGCAGCTAGATCTGAGATTTTGGGAAAGCTAACCTTCGATTGTTCTCTAGTGGAATGAGTAATCACTACAAGGAGCTGGTAATTTTTAGCTTGTCCTCAGACCTACTGAAATATCTTTGCTCTTTCCATGCATCTGTAAGAGCAACTGTTGTTTTCAGTCATTCAAGGGGAAAGTGTGCGGTAAGTGCCTCTTCTATTTTTATGGTAGACTCCACAACAAATAAAGAAAGTCTCTCTGGGAAGCCCGAGGGTGGCTTTTTGGAATGTAAACTGCAAGGTTTTGAGAACTGTTGTGTGACAGTAAAACTAATTGATGGATTTGAGACCAGTGACCCTGATCATTTTGCCCCTTGCTCAAGACGTTATTGTTATGATATGCCTTACAACAAGAGGTAAAGTGGAGGTGCGATAGTGGCAGAATGCTTTCAGGTAGGGGCTGCTCCTTATGCATAGAGGAAAAATCTAATCTTTTACTATGGACTGAATGTACAAATTCTCAGCATGCACTTGGCTTACTGCAAATGCTTAGGAAATGGTAACCATTATCGCTAGCAGCTTACTAGCCTCTAAGGATATGTGAATCATATTTAAAACCACAAAACACTAACATTTACGTTTGACTTTATCCTTTTTCTTTTACAAGGAGTCAAGGGCTCTTCTACCTTCTATTTGGCATTTAAAATGGTTCTTTGGGTTACTGTGGATGTTTGTAAAGATGTGTAATGTTCAGTACAGAAAACTAACTATATATGTAAACATGTATATGTAGACATATATATTTTTCAAAAAAATTGGATATTCCTACTTCTCAGGGATATAACTGTTTTATCAGTATTTTTCTGTATAACTTCAAGGACTTTACATATGCATAAATATTTTAAAAATTAAAATAGGAACTCATTATGTAAGCTCGTTTGGAAACTGCATTTTACATTTATTATTTTCTTTACAACTACTATTAATTTCATCATTGGTTTGTTAGCTAATGATATTTGTTTGTGTGAATTTTCCATAATTTGTGAAATTTCCCATTTTTGTGTATATTGGTTGTTTTTAGTCATTCATAACTATTTTAAAAATACTAAAATTCATATCTTTGTAGCTTCTGAGAGATGAATTCTACAAACAATTTTTGGGTGAATGGGTGATGTGAAGTATTAATGACCATTGTTGCTTAAGAAATTATCTCAAACATAACACATTTATTATCTCAGTTTCTGTGGGTCAAGAGTTCAGGCACCCTCACTGGACGAGTGGATTCAAAAACTTTGGTACATATACACAATGGAATACTACTTGGCCATTAGAGAAAATGATACTATGGCTTTTGCAGCCAAATAGATGGAGATGGAAAAAATTATGCTAAGTGAAGTATCCCAATCTCAGAGACTCAAGGGCTAAATGTTTTCTCTCATTTGTGGAAGCTAGAATACATCTGGAAACAGTATGTTAGATGGCTAAGGTAATAATAACCTCAAATTGTATGAATTTTTACGCAAACAGGAATGATTGCCTAGGATATCTGAAGCAATGGGGGTGGGATTAGGAAGGATATCTAGGAGTCTGGAGGGTGGGAATATGGGGAAATTATCTCAGAAGGAGATCTCTGACCTCCACAAGATACCCATTTAACACAGGGGTTCTTGGGGAGACACAGAATCACAGGGAACCCAAGGGGGGCATCCATGACATGGCATCAGCCTTGAATAACTATGTAAACATACATTTATTCTTGATTGTTTGACAATGATTCCCCCTCAATTGCAACTCCATATTCATCTAATAAAAAGAAAAAAAAGAGTTCAGGCACAGCAAAGCTGGTTCCCCTACATGGCAGAAAGTGTCCACTGTCATTTAGGTCTGTGGTCTCATGTGAGGATGTACTAGCAAACACTCCACTTCAAAACTTACATCATTGGTTGAATCCATTTCATTGCTGTTGAAGGACTGCAGGCTTGATTGTCTTCTGTACTATGGGTGGGATCAGGAGTGCCTTCAGTTCTGAGAGATAGGCTGGAAGTTCATTGCCACGTTGACCTTCTGACACAGCCAGTCCAAACACGGCATCTTGCTTCTACAAAACCAGCAAGGAAAGAGAAACATACTCCAGAAGATGGATATTAAAATCTATGCTTCCTACATCTTTGGCTGCTTTCATTCTATTGAGTAGATACAAGTTACAGGTCCAGTAATACTCCAGAGGAGGGCATGACACAAAGGTGTGAACACTAGGGTATGGGGTTATAGAGGCTACCCTAAGAATCAATCCACTAAAATACACTTTTTAAAACTTTGATAAATATGATCAAACTGTAAATTTATTTCTATTAGCACAGAATTATTATCCTTGTCTCTTATTAACCTTTACCAGTTTGTGTATCACCATTTAAAAATTAATCTGCCAATTTGACAGGAAGAAATTGATGTATTTTAATGCATTTGTATATTAACAAACCTCAATATATTTTCTTTTATTTTTTAGTCATTTGCATATTTCTCTTTTGTAAATTGCCTTTCATTCTTTTGGGGAGGCTCTTAATGCTTTTTATTGTTATATTGTTACAGGTATTTCTTCCCATTCTCCTTCTGATTGTTTTCTTGGGGAATATTCAGGTATATGTAATATTTTATTTTATTTTTGTCAAATCAGATATTATCTTATTAATATTCTCTTTACCATCATGTAGCCCTCCTCCAGGGTTATGTAAATATCCTAAAACATTTTATAAAAGTGCTTGTAACATAAATTTATGGCTTATTTTTGCATTTACATTTAATATATATTTGATATTTATTTAGTATGTAACATAAAACAGAGATTTCTTTTTATTTTTTTTAACCATAAATTGTTGATAAATTTCTAGAAACTCATTAAGTCTAAAAAGTCTAAGGGACCAGAACCAATGGACTGAGACTTGTAGAATTTTTAGCATCATAAAGGATGGATAGAACAGATTTACTTACGAAATGGGAGCTTAAGTTATTCCTTGAGGCAGCTGTTGGTTGTGTCTATTTGTTAATGCCCCCATTCTACCTTGAGTTTATTTTTTGTCTGTGAATGTAGCCAAGAAATACTACAATAAATCCCAGTGTAGTGACTGTGAGGCCAATCAAACCAAGTGTGTAAGACCTAAGACCTTCCTCTGCTTATATAGCAGAATCCACTAACTGTTCAACAAATTGCCTTTTCCTGTTAATAATAGAAACTCCTTGAGTTTTAGCAGGACTTGCAGGCATCCATTTACAGTTTATACTTCCCAACCTCCCTTGCAACCAGTCATGGCCTTCTGATTAGGCCAATGGTATGTGTGCAATTTCTTGGTCATATACTTAAAGAGGCTTTGTCTGTCTGGTTTTAATTTTCTGTTTTGTGGAATTTTGTTTTCCTTTTATGCTGGAACATGCATGTGCAGGAGATAAAAAAGCAACACTGTACGGCTGTGGTCCTCAAAGCATGGTTTCTAAACCATCAGCATCAACATCACATGAAAGATTGTTAGAAATGCAAATTCTGGGGTCTGACCCCAGACTTATTGAAGCAGAAACTCTGGAGTGGGCTTGCTCAGAAAGCCCTCTAGGTGATTCTGATGTCCAAGAGCAGAGATCTGCAAACTATAGCTCATGGTAAAAAACCTTTGGGTGGCCCAATTTTGTACAGCCCATGTAGTTTTCTTAAAGAGTTACAACAACAACAAGGTGATGAATTCAAAGAATACTTCATCAACACTGTGTGTGACCATGCACAGTGATGCATGCCTATAATCCTAGGGGCTTAGGAGACTGAGGCAGGAGTATCACAAGTTCAAAGCCAGCCTTAGCAACTTAGTAAGGCCCTAAGCAGTTTAGTGAGAACTTGTCTCAAAATAAAAAATCAAAAAAGTATGGGGAAGTGTTTGAGTGCCCCTGGTTCAATCCCTGGTATGTGGCCATGTGGCCTCCAGAGACTACGAAGTATTTATTTAAAGGTCCTTTAGAGTAAAAGTTTGCCAACCTATGTATCCAAGTTTGATGCCTACTCCTCCAGGGGTTAGAACATTGAAATAGAAGAACTTTAGATCCCCAATAACTTTGTGGAGCAGAACTGTTCGGTCCATTTGGCCAATTTACCCCAGGACTGCTTAAGCAAAGGAAAAAAAAAAAAAAACAAAACCCCTTCTATCCTATGTAAGCCTCCATCACTGGCGTCTCTGTTATAACAGCTAAGCCCATAATGTAACCAACGTAGCAGGTATAAAAGGAACTTCTAAACACTCCATGATCTCCCTTCCCACACCCCACCATCAGCTGTAGTCTGTGGTTTGCCTTTTATCTCCAGCCTTGCAGCTCTTCTAGTGGCTCTCCTTAAAGATACAGATGTTCATTGATTCATCAAACACTCTTCTACACATTTGGAGTCTCAAAGCTTCAGGAAAATTTATTGGAACTTCCAGGTTAAGTGCAATCTACTGGGCTAATTATACTTAAATCTTTCAAAAGTACTTCCTTAAATACATTTTTCAGTAATCTTGCTTACAAATCCTTATTCTGAAATATTGAATTAGAAAGCTTAGTGTACCAGCATTGAACAACTTTCATGATTCCTGACAGATTCTGACTGATACAAACAGATTCATCCTTGTTTGGAAAGGTACATTGTTCTTAACAATGTACATCAGTTCTTAACAAATTGGACTTGATAGTAATGTCCTCAACTGTTGGCAGTGAGATTTCTGTCTAAGAAGGTAGTTATGATTTAGGCCAGAGGCATAAGACTGCAGTTTGGGAAGTGATTGAAAAGGCTAAAATGACCTTGAAATAAATAAGGTCTGTATTCCCAGCTATCTGTGTTCCCAATACCAAGGAAATCATCCTGCGTATAACAGGAGTGGTGCAAAGGAGATTTGGCCTCAGGAAGTGGCTCAGGAGAGGAAGGAAGAGAAAGGGTGAATCTGAACTTTGTTAGTAGGCAAATAGAGTTATTTTCTGGGTCTCTGGGGAATATATAAATACAATATCGAACAAGGTGGGAAAGCTTGGTTTCCAGTGGGAGTAACGCATCCCAGGTAGGGCACCTACCTAAGCTGTGGTTTGGGACAGCTGGTGGGTGGACAGGGCTTGCCAGAAGAAGCGGGTGGGGGCTGCAGAGTGATCACTGGCTCAGTCGCACACCATAAGCCTAGTTGTGGACCACAGTCTCGCTCGTGTCATTTTGTGTGCAGTAATGAAGCTTGACGAGAGGTCTCCTGTTTGCGGATAGCCGGCTGTTGTCCTAAAAATGCAAACCATTGCCTGGGGCCATGGAATCGGGAACAGGCAGAGGACACAGGCTCAGGCTGAGTGCCCCACTGCTCGCCCTCCCTTCAGCACTGGCAACTTGGATGTAGAAAACTGGTCTTTACCCTTGTACATAAGGACACAGAAGAAAAGGATTTTTTAAAAAAAAGATGTCCCAGAGGTTTATGGTTTTAATTCCGACTTTTTGCGGAGCACAAATCAGGACTGGGAGGAGTGGCTACCAACAATCCTTAAGCCCCCTGTGTTTTCTCATGCAAAGTAAGCCTTTGGAGCTTGAAAGCTGCCCTTGTGGCTCCTCCCCCAGGTCCTGCACACCCCTTCCCGCCCCCACCCCATGCTCTTCGTTCTCCTGGTGGAGTAGGCAAGTCGATCTCTGCCACCCTTGGCAAGACTTTTCCTAACAATGGTTCATTAATATTCGATGACTCGGGCGTGCCAAGGAGAGCGCAAGGTTCTCTGCGCTCGCTCGGCGCTGGGCACCGAAGACCCCCTCGGGCCACTTAGAAATCCCGGGCTAGGGAGGCAGCCCTCCGTCTGCACCCGCGCTGTGGGGCGCTGCTCTGGCAGATCCTGCGACCCACACAAACCTAGGACTGGTCTTGGGTAGCCCCACAGGGGCCTGAGTCTGCTATGCAAAAAGAATTGGCCCCTTTTGCAATGTTTGTTGTGGGTTTTGGTTTGAGATGTAGCCTTCATGCTTCCCAATCAGCCTGCTGGTCTAAGGCTGCGGAAGACTGCCTGGACTCTTCAGGCCAAGCATTTTTAAGCTGCAAATTTGTCCCTTCTTCCCGCTGAGGCTGTTATCCAGCAGTAGCACATATTTCAGAAGCCCTCTTCCTCCCTCAGGTTAACCCCCTTGGAGGCAAATCCCAGAAGTGAAGGGGGCGGGGGGGGGGTGTACTTTTCCTTGTGTTTTTAAGCATCTATTATTTCTATGGAATTTTTGACAGACAACAAAGAATTCAACAAAAAATGCAAAAAAACCCAAAATGTGGATTTTCTGCTGTCAAGGAAACAAGCTGTTCTCCACATTTAAGGCTCCCTTGGTAAACCTGGTGAAAACTTTATTAATAATTGATGAATACAATCCGAGCTTAACAGAACTCACCTGGAGTCCTTTCTAGAACATTGTGCCATGGGGTGAGCTTGATAAGTCTCTGATTATGAATCCTTCCTGCTCAGAGTGCTCCTGGTTTTCTGGAAGGCCTGGAGGGGGCTAAGCTCAACAGGGTATGCACCTTGAGGATGCATTGCAAACATCTGAATAATGTCAACACGCTACTGCTACCACTGTAGCAGTGAACCGGGGAAATTTCTTGACCATATCATTTCAATGTCCTGGCCAACATCCCTATAACCAAAGACACACCAAGATGAAAACCATAACAGACTTACGTAATTAAAATTTTACTGAAGAGGGGAGTCTTCAGAGACAAAGACTCAAAGACCCAGGGGGAACTGTGTTTATGCTCAGGCTTCATAAAGAATGGACAGCCATTTATCAGTGTGTGTGGACAATCTAGTGACAATTAATTGGAGGGAACACAGTTTTTCTGTGCTGTTTTATCTCTACCCACCCATGGGCAGGAGCCTTCTGGAATGAGAGTCTTATAACCTACTTTCAGGGGAGATAGGTCAGAGAGTGATGCTTCTAGGCTTTGTGGCTTGCTTTGGGGGATAGGAGTTCTGGTTTCCATGATGACCTGCCTTGGTAAGAAAGGAGGGAAGGAGAAAGGAGGACAGGAGAAGGTCAAAGAGGACTTTGAGTTTCTGAAGCCCTGCGAGTCTCCTTCAGTTCCAAGTACTCAGCATAACTAAAGGCTATCCTTTGGAGTACAATGTTCTAAACCCTAATGCTTTACACCTACGTAGCAGTTTAATAAGCCCTTCTGCATAACCATCAAAGTAGGTAACAGCAATGGGGCACTCAAAGTACTGGTTGGGGGAGATGGGGGTGAGAGCAACCAACAGGAGAATTCCCAGCAGGTAATCTGCTGCCCACTTAGTGTTTCAAGTTTAAGACTGAGAATCTATAATGCCCTCTCTCTGCACTTCTCTCTCTCTCCCTCTCTCTTTTTTGACCCATATTTAATACTATTTATTTATTTATAAAGAGAGAGGGACAGTGAGAGAGAGAGAGAGACAGAATCAATTTTTATTTAGTTTTTCAGGTAGCTTTCGTTGCTGAGACATTCAGGCATTCAGGTGTGTTTGCGGTGCTGGGGTTTGAACTTGCATACTCGCACATGCCAGGCAAGTGCTGTAACTGCTGAGCCACCGCTCTAGCCTGTTTAATACAATTTAATAACAATTTGGTACTTTCAACTACTGTCAATGCTGTAGACTATAACTTAGTTCATATAGTGTTTAAAGAGTTTCATCCTGATGAATTTTTATATTTCCTTAATATACTTACTTGTTCTTTTGAAAACTAGCCCTGCATTGCTGTCTATAACTTTACTAATTTTACTAGTTTTCTTTTGTTTTGTTTTCTCCCCTCTTTTTATTATAAAAATATTCAAATATTCAGAAAAGTTTCAAGTGGTGTGAAATTCTAGAAGGTAGCCCTCTAAATGAACTTAGATTTAACAATAACTAGAAATTTTACATATGTTCTCCAGCTTTATGATATGTATACACACAGTTTTAGCTTTTTTTTTTTTTTTGAGAGAGAGAGGGACAGTGAGAAAGAGAGAGAGAAAGACAAACTCATTTTTATTTAGTTTTTCATGTGGCTTTCATTGCTCCAACACCTTGTCATGTATGTGGTGCTGGGGTTTGAACCTGTGTCCTTGTGCATGCCAGGCAAGTGCCGTAACTGCTGAGCCACTGCTCCAGCCCCCAGCAACAGTTTTGTTATTACTGTTTGAAACAGAATTACACACAAAACTATGGTTTCCCCCTAAATACTTAACATGCAGCTCCTAAGGAAAGGGACTTCATCTGCATAATTAATATTAAATAGGATATATGATTATCTCAACTGAGAAAATTAACAACAATTATATAGAAAAATAAAGTTATCTACTCTATTTGAATTTACTCAGTTTTATTTGATTCATTCTTGCTTTCAAAACCAGAATGCAATTAAGGCTTATGCTTTTTTTCTTTTATACCTCTTTTCATTGATTTTTACTTTTTTTCGGATCACTTTTCTTAAAATTCCATTCTCCTGGAGAATTGAGCAGGGAGTCTAGCATCTCTCCTTTCTGGGCTCATAGCCTCATGAACTCTCTTGGTTAAGAGCCAATCTGTCCACAAATCATTGTGATTTCAATAAAACTCTATAAACCTGAATTGTGACTGCTTTAGCAGTACTTTGTTGTTTTCAGAGTGATACAAGCATTGTTCTCTTGATTGAGCCTCACAGTGATCCTCTGAGTTAGGGATCCTCCACTTCATTCTCAGCAAACCCTAGAGAAAGCGTGCGTTTATTCTTCCCTCTTGGTTACCTTGCTTCTCCAACACTTATCAGACGCTTGGCTCATAGTGAAGGTATGTTAATAAATGCAGAAAGCCCATTCTCTACTTTTATGTATCAGCAGATACGCTATATATAAATGTAATTCAAGGTGGGATTTCATTCCTATGAAAAGAATATAAGCAAAGTACTATGTTGTTTCAGAAAAGGAGATTCTTTTTTTTTTTTTTTTTGTGGACAAAGTTTATAAGATGTTGGCTAAATACATGGCCTTTGGAATCATAAGGACCTGGACTGAATCAGCTTCACTATTCATTGGTTACTGACATGAGACAAATTATTTAACTTCTCTGAGCTTAAGATTCTTGGTCTGGAAAACAGGTTTGTCCTACTTATTCCATTTTCATGGGGATTAAATGAGCTAGTGTATGTAACTCATTGAGCCTAGCACAGACTGAGCATACATTAAATAGTAGCAATTATTTGATAAAGATATTTTTGATAAGGGAAGAACCTACTATTGATGTTTCATAGTCTAAAATAGAACTGAGTGATATACAGCCTCTTGCAAAGAAGATGGTTACCAAGATACATTTGACCAGTATTTTACAAAGCTCTATCACTTTTTCAATGAAGCCTCTCTACAACTACTTGAATAGGTATTGTTATCTCCATTAATAGGGAAGAAAATGGGAACCCTAGAAGGTGAAAAAGCTTATTCTCAATCATATGTTTGGTAGCCAGACGTGAATTCCTTTTTTTCTTTTAAATTTTAGTTTATTTTATTAAGAAATTTAGTTATTGTACAATCAAAAATGCATTCAAAATAATAATATGATATGTATATATTCTTAAATCAGATTTATACCCTAGATCCCTCCCTATTCTCTCTCCTTTTCCCCTTCTCCACCAGCCCCCTCCCCCATCTTTCTGGATACATATCTATGGTTGCCCTAGATTATGTGTTGCTATGTCTTTGCTGGGTCTAGTACATGAGAGTTGACCACCTTTCACACAGGCCTGGGTTTAGCTCCAGCCTCCACAGATGAGTGAAGACATTTGACCTTTGAATCTCTGGGTTTGGCTAACTTTGCTCAACATGATTTCTTCCATTACCATCCATTTTCATTCAAAGGCTGCAATATCATTGTTTCTAATTGCTGAGTAGAACTCCATGGTATATATGTACCACAGTTTTTGGATCCATCCATTCAGTGAAGGGCATCTGGGTTGGTTCCATAATTTAGCTATTGTAAATTGAGCTGCTAGGCTTCTTTTATTGAGACCATTCTGTGTCTCTGACATTTGTTTAGGGTTTGCAGGACACTAGGCACTCTCCAAACACTTTATATATATTAATTCATTTCATTCTCACTGAATCTTCTTGCAGTAAGTACTGTCATTACCCAAAAATGGAAGGAAATGAAGCACAAAGAAGGAAAGTAACTTGCCCCACTTTCTGGAATGGGGCAGAACTGCATCGTAACTTGCCCCACTTTCTGGTATGGGGCAGAACTGCATCGTATTCCAGGTGGGCGGGCTCTGGAGTCCATGTGGTGGACCAGGGAGGGCACTCTTCCCATGGTATTATGCGTGCTCTGTGTGCTCCAATTTCTTTTCTCTGATTCCTTTTGTCTTGTTCCAAACTGAATAAGAACCAGCCCAAGGTGAACAGGCAGTCAATAGATGTTCATCACACCGAGGAACTCACCTTTGCAAAAAGGCCGTGGCAGCCAGTATTTAGATTGCTCGGATGCAGTGAATGCCCAGGTTCTCTATGATGAGGAGCAGTGTGACTGAGAGGATGCAAGGGTAAAGGTGCAGGGGCAGTAAGGGTGGAGGAGAATATGGAATTTGGAATAAGCAGACCTGGGCTGGAGGTCATGTGGGATGGGGACCTACTTCCCTGGAATCTCTGGCAAATCACTGGAATTTTTTTGGATCTTAGTTACAACATCAAAAAAAAAAAAGTGGTAATATGAATACTTTTTCCACCTGCTTCACACATTGTTCAGAGGATAAAATAAAGCAATGAGTGTATTTGCAGTTTGTACTCTAGAAGGTATATGAATATGAATCACCAAATTATTTTTTTAAAGAGAGTTAATTTTATTTTTCATCTGGTTTTGTTTTTCCTCCACTTAGTTGTATGTATGGTGCTGGGAATTGCACCTGGGTCCTCACGCATGCCACGCTAGCGCTCTACCACTGATCCACCTCTCCAGCCACTCAAACTATTTTTAATGTGAAATAAAATCCTGACTTTCCTTGTTGGCTAGAGTGACTAGTGGGACTAAACACAGAACTGGATCTCTAGTCAACCTTCTAACCCAACTTGACTTTTTAGTCCATTGAGAGTTATCTGCATCTCCACATAGGCAGTGATTTCTTTCTTTTTTTTATTTTTTTTAAGAGAGGGACAGTGAGAGAGAAAGAGAAAGAGAGAAACAATTTTTATTCTAGTTTTTCATGTGGTTTTTGTTGTTCCACAAATTTGTTGTGTACATGGGTGTTGAGGTTTGAACTCGAGTACTAGCACATGCTGGGCAAGCGCCATAACTGCCCAGCCACTGCTCCGGCCCCATAAGCAGTGATTTCTTAAAGATGGCACCAAAATCCTAGTCTTAGGAGAATACTTACACCTGGGGGAATCTCACTGACTTTTCACCTTTATCTTAAGAACAAAGAGGGACCATCTGGTCAGATTGCAGAAGAACTGCTTTCTGAGCTGCTGTTGCTGCCATCCACATTACACACTGCAGTCTGTGGAGGCTTTCAGTTTCTTAGCATGCGGGTGGGAAAGGGAGGGTTCTTCATGCCTAAGGAGGCCTCATCCTACAGAATTGGAGCCCTATGTGAGCAGCTCTTTCCATTCTCACACCTGCAGCCCTGCCCTGGTCAAAAACAGCTCTAGAGTGATTGTCAGCAGAAATGAGCCTCAGACCCTTGTCCTACAGCCTGTCCTCATCTCCAACATCCCAGATCCTGGTTTTGGATTCTCTTGTGCTTCCAAAGACTCTCCAAGTAGTAGGTCCTTTTGTCTCACCTGGATTCACCCTAGTCTAGGATCCATCTAACTACACAGCCTGTCATATGCCACTGATCACCATTTTCATAGATAAAATTTTATTGGAACAAAGCCATGCTCGTTGGTTTACATACTGTCTGTCTGCTTTCCTGCAGCAGAGTTGAGCACACAAAGCCTAAAATATTATCTGACCCTTTATAGAAGAATTTTGTCTAGCTGCCTGTGACCCTTGAAAATGCTAAATGACAGCAATATCAATGGAAAATATTCGTAGTCCTTTCTCTTCCTCCTGAACGATTTCAAGGTCAAATAAATTGATGGATGGAAAGTAAATGCGTGTGCAAGGGGTAATGCCGACTGTCTGAAGTGTCTGCATTCCAGGTCCTTATCAAACCAACAGCACGTTCTTTCATACTCTTTTCCTTGCAATGATTTTGTTTTTTCTCAGAACAAAGAAGATATATTCTAAATTGGCTTGATGTCTCCACTCCCAGAAATAGAAATAGGTAGACGGTTTTAACTAGAAAGTGACTCTGACTCACCACTATCCTGAAACACACTCCCAGGGATAGGAAGCACTATCACAGGGCACACCCAATTGCAGGGCTTCTCAAAATAAGTAATAGTACTATAGTAACTTCCGGTGACTTTTAGACCTTCTAAAAATTGAAATCAATCTTTCTGGAAAGATTCTATGAACAATAATCTTTATATTGAAAACTCTTTGTGCGATAAGACCGGGTTTTAAATAGTGTTAGAGTCACGTTGACCTAGTTGATTAAAAATGAGAATATTCACAGTATAGCTTGGCTTTTCTCTTTCCCTTCAAGAGCCTTGTTGTACAACAGGCTGAGCTAAACATGCTGTGTCAATCTCATCTTTTACATTTCCTGGGTGTTTTCTTCTTAGATCATGCAACAACCCTGTCATTATTTTAAATATTTTTGCCTGTAAATTGCAGAATACTTGATCTGATTTTAATAGGACCCATGTGTGAAATCCTTTACTTTTTTTTTCAATCTATCGTTCTGATTCTTTCTGCTCTTTAGTACAGCACAGCTTGGTAGCACTAGGTACGTCTTGTTGAAAGTATGTCCATAAATATGTCCCTTGCAGCACGGAACAGCTTGTTAAATTGGCAGTCCTCAGCAGTTTGCCTAGAAAAGTTTGCCTCACTTGCGATAGTCCAAATGTAGGGCAGAACACAGCGTAACTTTTTATCTAATTTTACCAATTGACATATTCTCCAAATTTTTAACTACCTCGTGCCTTTTCCTTACGGTGCCACCAACTTGACTTTAAAAGTGGCTAAATGTTCTCATGACTGCCAAATGTGGATAGGGAAATTACCTCATTTATTACTGAATGTTAATGTGGGGAAAGATATCATAACTTAAAAACAGGATGTCAAAGCGATTATGGGAAAAGTGTTTAGGAAGGAGGCCACCAATTTCTGTCTTAAGGTGGGAGAGGTGCTGTTCTCCATTGTGGCAAGGGTAGGGTCACCGACTTTCATCATTCAAGGCTTCTGGATAGAGTATATTGACATGCTCTTTTTCATGATGCCCTGTTGCTGATGCTGATGCACTTGGATAGAGTACTGATCCACTGCGCTACTCTGATTTCCATCTCTGACTGGTAGGGTTCCTAGAGAGCCTAGAATTAGTGTTGATATGTATATAAGGACTCTAGACCTAAAATTTAAAGTCACAAGAATGAGCTTTCAGTGTCACATGCCTTTGCCCTTCTCTCTGTGAGAGGAGGCCAGTTTCTGTTCCTTCTTGTGTCTAGAGCATACAAGTAGATGGCATTACCTTACCTTGTCATACGCTGTTAAACATTCATCAAACCTCATTGTAGGGATAAAATTACACACTCCAACAAAATGAAACAAAATATATCTGAATATGACTTCTGCAAAGGGACCCCAGGATGGAGTGGAGCGCAACACAAAGACTGTGTGTTTGGAGTCCCTGTCTTGGCCCTAAGTGCTTTGGGGTATGTGGCCTGAGAAAAATGAATGTATTTTCCATGCTTAGCTCCTGTCTTCAATTTTTTTCTTTTCTTTTCTTTTGGAGGGGGTGGGAATTGGACCCAGGGGCACTTAGCCACTGAATGATATCCCCAGCCCATTTTTAAAACTTTTTTTTGAGCCAGAGTCTCATTAAGTTGCTTAGAGCCTCTCTAAGTTGCTGAGGCTGCCTTTGAACTTATGATCCTTCTGTCTCAGCCTCCAGAGTTACTGGGATTGTAGGTGTGCACCACCACACCCAGCCTTATCTTCAGATTTCACCGCCTAGGAGGGAATTTGCCTGTCTCTGAAGAATTTGTTAGAGAATACTATTTTGGGAGCAATTCTTGAAGAAAGCCTTCTGAGAAATATTGAAATGCAAAGTGGACTTTCTAGAACTGATACTTAAACTTTCAACGTACTTCTTGAACATGTCTTCCTAGCTGCAGGTCAGTAAGGACCGCTATATTTGGATCATTTTAGTTTTCTTGAATTAAATATGTGAAACTTATTACAAACTCTTATTTTTAAGTGTCCTGCCCATGCTCCACAACTCTTAGTGAAGAGAGAGAATCTGAAGCTTCTGTCACAATATTTCTTAAAAGTGGGGTATGAGTCCTTCTCACTTCTGAATCAACTAGGATAGTCACTAAAAGTGTGCATTTCTGGGATCTATTTTTAACTCCCAATCCAGGCACAAAGAATCTAGGTAACTCTAATACATGTGAAAATTGGAGACTGCAGCTTCAATACAATGTGCTCAGTACACTTTTGTGGACTGCATAAAAATAACAAGGGAACAAAATGAAATCATTAAATCAAATTGTTTTTGATTATTATTAAATGTCCTTCAGGCTTTATGTCAATTTAACCGTGTTAAAACTGTGACCAAAGATATCCTAAACTGTGGAACTATTATTCATAATCCAAAGAGAAAATCTCTTGCCTGGCATCTTCAAGAATATTTTCTTATGCTCTTATGGGGGGTCTGAAAAAAACATTTAAAATAGCCATCCTGGATCAATTTACCTTTTCTTTTTAATTAAAAAATTTAATTATTGTCAAAAGCTATTTGCTGGAATTATATAAAAATGTTTACAGATGCTTTAGGAAGAAAACAGCAGAATGTGGAACTAATTGTGTTGATTCAATATAATTATGAAACACAAATGACCATTACTTATAACAAGTCTCCTGACAGTTAGGGTTTTGACTCCTGGGATCAGGCTCATGTGAAGTTTAAAACAAAAGAAACAAAAGAAAGAAACAAAAGAAACAAAAGAAAGAAACAAAAGAAAGAAAGAAAGAACAAACGAATGAACAGTGATACCTTTGTGTAATAATAACCAACAATAATCAAACTAGAAAATGTGCCCTATCTTCAAGTTAATGCAAGTTAATGAAGTTCTTTGGAGACATTTCAAATTTTAAATCATATCAAATATTGTTTAACTAAGTAAAAGTTCCCCCCTAATTTTAAAGGAAAAAAAATATGTGTGTGTGTGCACATGTGTACACACACACACACATGTGCGTGCACATGTATACACACACACACACACACACATTGAAGTCTTGAACTCATATCACTTTGACTCCTAGAAATAGGTGAATGAGTATTCCATTTTCTGATTTCTTTTACTTTCTTTTACAGTGGAAGGTGATGTATTTGGGATATTTTGCTTTCATTTTTTCCATCCTAGATTGTCAGTGAGATTTCATGCTAGGATTAGACGTAGAACCCAAAAGAGACTTCCACATGCTACCAGATATCCTGATACAACAGACCTATGCAACTCTAACGCATTCAGGTTATTGTTACCATTTTCACAGGCTGTCCCCAACTTGGACTTTTCAGTCTATTGTGGTCTGGCCATGCTCAAGTTAGCCTAAAGGGTGGAACTGAAGACACGGAAGGGCCAGAAACTAAACAGGTATGGTGGCACACACCTGGAATCCCAGTTGCTAGGGAGGTTGAGGCAGGAGAAGTGCAAGTTTGAGGCCAGTGTCAGCAATTTAATGAGACCCTAAGCAACATATATATAGAAAAAAGCTGGGGATGTGGCTCAGTGAAAAGAGCCCCTAGGTTCAATCCCCAGTACCATGAAATTAAAATAAAATAAACAAATAAAAATAACCACCAAAGAAGGAATGCTAGAGGACTGGACATAATTTTGAACCCTTTGTTGAAGAGCTACCTCTAAAATTACTAATGAGGTATTTAGCATTCTTTTTCTCTTACTAGATCTTCACATCTCAGTTTGAATTAGCCACATCTCCCAGGCTCCGTAATCACATGTGACAGTGGCTGCCATATTGAACAACATAGTACTGGATGATTCTCTCTCATCCACAGTTGAGTTCTCTAAGGGACTCCTTTCTGAGGGATGAATTTTTTCAATGGCAATAATATTTTGTCATTTGTGTTATGATGTTGGTGCTTTGAGCTACCAGTGCATGTGGGCAAGCGAAAAGGAGGAGGAGTAAGCGTGGGGAAGACTGTTTCCAACTGATACATGTGGAGTCTACCTTTGGGCTTGCCCAGGCTGCAGATACAGAGTTTTCCCAGAGCAGTTTTGACTTATATAGTTGCTGAATTTACCAGGTTGGGTAATTTACCAGACATTGAAGTTTGCACTGTTCTAGACTCTGCTGCAAAAGTCCAAAAGTGGACTTTTAGATGGTACTTTGAGATGTTTTTAGAGGTTGATGATCCCCCATTGCTGGTGGTTGTCTGATTTTAGTTTACTATTTAGCAGCTGTTTATGCCTGTTATGTCAAAGATGTGGAAGCAGTGAACTGGTCTCATTCTTGGCTCTCACTTTTAGGTATATGGAGAAATGTGTCAAATGAGATATGGCAAGTCTCACAGGCAGAGAAAGAGTTGAGCAATACAATTTATATATCAGTTTTTTACCTCAATCTGGAATATGTCACATCGATATTATTTCCTTAGAAACTTATCCATTTTTTATACTTTTATTTCTAGATTTTAAATACAGAAAATCATTAAGCATACTCTTAATTTATGATATTATATCACTGATCTGCACAGCCTTCTCTCTCGACCAACTATCACATATAGATCACTTATATGTCATCTATCCATCTACCATTAGTATCATCTACATTTATCCGTGTCTATCTGCTTCCTGTCAATTTCATTTGATCTCCATTTCTCAGTTTCTCACTGCCATATCCATTCTTCCATTCATTTGAATTGCAGTGACATCCTTTTGTTTTCATGTGTTCTTGTAAAACATGTGTTCATGTATTTTAATTTGCACAACTAACATTATGCTAGATAGCTCACTACATTTTCTTTTTGTTATTCTGATCTACCATTCCTAAGACTTACCCGTGTAACTGTGTGGACATCCAACTCTTTCTAATCCTGCAGAATATGTCATAGTTGGCAACTACCATGCTTTGCCTATTTACAAGCGATGAGTGACATGCCATCTAATTCCCATCACCACAAAACTCAGTGTGATAAATGTCATGGAGCATGTCTCTCAGTGTGTGAGAATATTTTTGAGAATTCTATCCAGAAAAAGAATTAGTGCATCATAGGGAATATTCAATTTAAATAAACACAATCAGGTTATTTCCAGAATGTCTATACCAGTCTATGTTTGTATCAGCAGACACATCAAGGTTTCTGTTATCTCCATTTAGCCCAAAATAATGGCATTCTCCAATTTTTAGATTTTAATCAATCTAATGAATTTCTTGAAAATTTATTGCTGTTGTGTCAAAATGTATGATAAAAGCATATAATTGGGAAGTAATAAATTGGTGATAAAGTCTAATTTTCTATTTTTAAAACATGGGTTGCAACAGTATTAGAGGTAATGATGTTACTAATGTTATAACCTGGAAAGACAGTAGGCTGGAGAGTGAAACATAATGATAAATTAAATACATTCAGGATATATTACAGCCACTGGCTGATTTTGTACCTCCGTCTAGAAGGCAGAGGCTTACCTTCTTTGTTTAACAGTCCCAGAAAGTCTTTTCTTGATCTGGGTGTGTGGTAGAGACCTAGGGACCTGAGGGACTTACAAGTACCAGCCAATTCTAGGGGAACCTGAAAACCAATAAGATGTCTAAAATTACATCATGCTATCTTACATTCCTTAGGAATCTGGCCCAATAGATTTTAGAAATGTAACTCAGGAAAGATTGCTCATTGGTAGTTTGAGTCAAAGGGGAAGAATAGGATGCTGAATTTTGATGGTCTAGGGGAATTGACCTAAATGGAAGGCTGCCTGCCTGTCAGGCACTGCGAGGGCGATCAGTGCTAAACAACAGTGTATAAAGTGACACTGTGAACTGGAACAGGATCTAAGTCAGTGTAGACATTCGAGAGGGTCTAATACGGTAGCTGAAGTGTGGTAGGAATCTCCTGAAGATGGCTATTCCAGAAGTCATGTGGATGATAGCATCTTGGGAAATCTTCCTTTTTGAAAAGAAGCTCTAATAATTGACTAAAAATATGAAACATAGAGTCTAGGACCATCTAAGGAAGGGCCAGGAAGAATTAGGTAGGTCTTAGGGACTCAGTCAATTGGCTCAGAGTGTGTGGATATTGGAATTGAGGTCAGGTCCGATTATTTAATCAAAGCAATGTGGCTGGATTTAGAGAAGATCTGAGACTCCAACTACTTTTGAGGACTCAAAGCCCACCCCAGATTCCAGAGCTATGAATGCAAAGATTTGACCTGGTGGAACACAGCCTAGTAATATAGATCCTTTCTTGACAGAGGAGCTCAGAGCCTGGATGTGGCCTAACCAGCTATTCTAAACTCTCACTGCTTAGAGTTGAGAGGCTGGAGAAGTTAGAGACTAATTGAGACCCCCAAGTTCTGAACCAATGTAAAAATGGGATCCATAGTTTGGTTTCTCAGGTTGGCTCTGTTAACCATTGAGAATAGATTTCAAAGTTTTAAAGTTTCCTAAAAGTCCATCATTCAGTTTGCCTTCTATCCTTTTTTATACTCTTTATTTCTTTTTTCCTTTTTTTTTTTTAAATTGGGGATTGAACCCAGGGACACGTACCACTGAACTACATTCCCAGTCCTTTTATTTTGAGTCAGAGTCTCACCAAGTTGCCAAGGCTGACTGGCTTTGACCTTGCAATCCTCTTGTCTCAGCCTCTCAAGGCCCTAGGATTATAGGTGTGCACCATGTGTGCTTGGCCAGTTCTGCCCTTTCTAATGCTTCCCTTTCTTGTACCAAGGACTCATTAGATTATGTCACTATATGTCAGCCTCTGTGGGCTTTTCTTAGATCCAGTAGAAACTTAAAAGTCTCTTGAAAAGAAGAGGTGAACCTAAAACCAAGTGAAGGGTACTGCCACAGTAATTGGTGAGTAGGTTGGTGGTTATGCATTGTCTTCACCAAGTACGGTCTGGTAAGGCCTTTTGAATGTCAAGCAATGAATGAACTGGGCAGAGACTGATGACTTCACTTTTCTCTTTGAAAAATCTTTAGCATATATAATCAGTTCCATGACAGGGTTCCAAATCCACAGATACAATTAACTTTGAAGTAAAAATAGTTTAGAAAAAAATATTTTTTCCTGAATAAGTATAGTATTTTTTTAAGAGAGAAAGGGACAGTGAGTGAGAGAGAGAGACAGAGAAAGAGAGAATCAATTTTTATTTAGTTTTTCGTGTGGCTTTCATTGCTCTGACACTTCATTATATATGTGGCGCTGGGGTTCAAACTTGGGTCCTTGTACATGCCAGGCAAGCATCATCACCATTGAGACTCACAAATATGCTTTTCCCCCCTTGTCATTGTTTCCTTAGCAATATAGTACAACAACTATTTACATAGCAATTATAGACTATTAGGCACCAAAAGCAATCTAGAGATGACTTAAAGTGTGTGAGAGGATATGTGTAGGTTATATTCAAATATGATGACATTTTGCATAATGAACTTGAGCATCTGCAGATTTTGTTTTTCAACGTAGGAGGGTCCTGGAACCAATCCATGGGGATACTGAGAGACCACTGTAGAGCATTCATGAAGTATAGGTTGTTTAATGGACTCTGTGTGGAATGCACCAAGAGTAACCCTGATTCTTTGTAAACAATAGTTTCAGTATGTCCATGCACTTAATGTACTTGCCGTAAACATTTGTTGCATGAATGAATGAGTAAATGAATGCAAAAGAGAGGAATTCATTTTATTTTATTTTATTTTGGTACCAGGAATTGAACCCAGGGCACTTAACCCCTGAGCCACATCCCCAATCCTTTTTATTTTTCATTTTCCGATATTTGTTTAGGGGCTCGCTGGGTTTCTGAGGCTGTCTTTGAACTTGCAATCTTTCTGCCTCAGCCTCTCAAGTTATTAGGATTATAGGTGTGAGCCACCGCGCCCAGCAAAAGACAGCGTTGTTGATTTGCATGCCATATAAAGCAGAAGACTCTGGGTGCTATTTTGTAACATCAGTAATACTGATTATCAGAAGGCAAGAGAAATGAGTCTCAAGACAATAGAGATTGTCTACAGTAAGAAAAAATGAATTATAAGTGGCAAAATGTGTAAACATATTTTTGATGTTTATTTATAATTTAACTTATGGTCGAATAAATCCAGAAATGATCTTATACAGTCGGTAAACACAGCTCTTTAGATTTTAATAGACCTCTTACTCTTTGAACAGAAAATCAAAATGAAGCATTTTAGTTATTAATATTGGCATTCATCTCTACCCACTTCCTACTCTGACTGATAGAGTATTTGTGGAGGTAGCTTCCAAAGATTGCATTTTCTTGGTCAGGTTTGCGAAGCCTCAGAAGAGTCTGCAGGAAATCTGCCTCCCCTCCGAGCTTTGAAATATTCTTTCTCAAAGTTGGAACAAAGTCTATTGTCCTTAGGACTTGAACACTGGTCCTGCCCTTCAATATCAGGAGCCAGCTGACCCCCAGTGGAGGCTGCCAGGGGCTAAATTCATTGTCAAAGGTGGATGGGGTTAAAAATAATAGGAATCTAAGCATCCACAGGGATAGCAGATCGTGTAGCAAGTAATAATTAGATAAGCTATTACCACTGTGTGGATGAAAAAAAAAGAGCTGCATACATGGGCCAGAGATGTGAGCCATTTGCCAACGGGATTCTGCCAACTGTGTGAACATTGGAGGAAGATGCCTAGTTAGCAGTGCTGAGCTCGAGGTACCTGCAGAGGCCTGAGGGTGAGGTTAGTTGTGCTGGGAAAAAAGCCCTCCTCCTGGGCTTACTCCCACCTGTTCGGGGTAGACCAAGAAGTGCACCAACACAGCGTCTGCACCGGGGCAAAATTAGCTGGGAGAGGGGCTTCTGCAAGGGCTTCTCTCTTTCTTGTGGTTTCTGAGCATGCAGTTTCTTCAGGGGTCACTGGAAAAATCAACGTGGAGTCTACACCACAGTCCCAACGGCAGAGAGCAGAATGATCCAATCTGTTCTCTCCCTAGTTGCCCAGACTGTTTCTGACCCTGGAGCTATGATCAGGACTGGGAGGGATATTCCTCCTTTGCCTCCTTGCCTCACATCTTGAGAATTTAGGGGCTAATACAGACTGTCTGGTTTAGAGGTTGGCCAGTACTTGAATTAGCCAGGTCCTTCTGCCTCCTGGGAGGTAAGGAAATGAGAAGTAGGTGAGTGGCAGATTCATTACCTCTAGCAGTTTTAATCCTTCTTCTTCTTTTTTTTTTTTTTAAAGAGGTGGGGGGAAGAGAGAGAGAATTAATTTTTATTTAGTTTTTCACGTGGCTTTCGTTGCTCCAAGTCTTTTGTTGTGTACCTGGTGCTGGGGTTTGAACTCGCGTACTCGCGCATGCTATGCAAGCGCTGTAACTGCCGAGCCACCGCTCCAGCCCCCAGTTTTATTCTTCTAACAGGTATTTGTCAAGGTTTTTAGGGGAAGGGAATGATTTTCTTAACCAACGCATAGATATTTCTGATAGACAAATTTACAGAACATTTTGGGCTACAGACATTAGAAAATGTTGAATAGGATGATAGTTCTATATTTCAGCTCACATAGGTGAAGTCCAAGTAAACAAACCAGTTGGTTTAAAATAATTATTAAAATTTTTAAAAATTTTCCTTAGGCAGCAAACCAAACACCCTCCTCTATCCACCTCCCCACCCTGTGTTAGTAGTTAAATTTGTGCATAATAATAAAACACCATCAAGGCACCTCAGTTCATTTAATCTGCCCAGAGCTTCTTGTTCTAACGCAATCACATTTTCTAAAGGTAGCCTCTGACTAAGATTTTAATGGAAGTGTTCTCATTTTCTTGCTTTTGTGATTCTGCAAAAGATATTTAGCATTTTTGAGTTTCTGACATAATTTTCCAACTATAAAACAAATAACATCTGATTTTAAACATTTTTAGTCTAAAATGAAATAAGGAGCAAAAAAAGGCAGTTTCTGTTAATTTATAATTAAACTGGTTGAGAAAAGGGAAGCACGTGCCAGCAGATTGGTCCTCGGTGACTGATCCGCTCCCTGCCACAGAGCCACCTCCAGAGGATGATTTATGATATTTCCTAACGTTTCTCATTCCCGTTACAGCAGAGAAGGTCACCCACAAAAGAGAATCTGGAAAAGAGACAACACAGTTCTACTTTGGATGTCTGCCTTTTCCTTCTTCCTTTCACTCAAATTTCAGTATTTGCAGCTTACTAGTCTTAAATTTGACACTCAGCAGACATAAACTGTATTCGTGAGAGGATTAAAGGATTATTCACTTGCTAGCTTAATCAGATTAATCAGAGATTTTGAACAAGATATTTAATGCCATTCACAAGAGGAGATGTGTGATCATTGCTAGTCGAATTTGATTTGAGCACACACGCACGTACACCTCTGCTCATGCTGCATTCATGTATCAATATGTGTACAATATATGTACAAACATTGATTTTCACATAAAATTATTGTTCATAATAATTATAATAATTTCATGATCAATTCTCTTCTAATACCTCCCTTATCTAAGGACAGAGAGAAAGAAAAGGCTAAATAGCTATACATTGCTTAATATGTTGCTATTTAGATTTTAAGTGCTTTGTTCATTATAAGTAATTTGATTTTATTTCCATAACTGCTTTTTTTGTTGGTTTACCATTCTTTATAATAATCTCTGGAACTTTTCAAGGAGACATAATTATTTTTTTTTATATTCCTATGATATAAACCTTGAAATTTGAATATTACCAATAAGAATTATAGTACAAAAGGAAATACCTTGAAAACATAGATTTTTATTATTATATCAGTTATTGCTTTTCCATTCCTATTGGAAACTTAAATCCTAGGCTACATTTACTTTTTATTTTTATTTTTTGTTTATTTTTTATTGGTTCATTATAATTATACATAATGGTGGGATTCATTATGCCATATTTGTACACGCTACATTTATTTTAATAAACTCCTTTTTTGTGTGCAGAAACAGGAGGTAGCAAAGAGCCTTTGTACTGTAGACATATTAAACTGGGATTGGGACCAACTGTCCTATTGTATGAACTCTTATTTGAAAGCAGCCTCAGTTAAGCAGATTTTGTTGGATTTACTTTTATTTGGGTCTTATGCTATTTGGGAGATAAACATTTTAATATTCGAAATATTCTCAAAGATGGGAAGACACAAAATTAAAGTGTGAGCCCTATTTATCCAGTCCATTAATCAGAATCATTTGATCTATGGACACTCCAGGACCCCAGGAGAAGAATTTAGGCATATCTCCATGGCCTCATGGGTCTGCATTCGATAGATTTTGATGCTCTTGCTTTCCATCTAGAATCTAATTTATTTCCAGCAGTTGCACATGTATTATAAAATCTTCATTAATCTATTTGTAATATTCATGAATGTTGGCAATGATGCTGCCTTAAATATAGAATACCTTCTTGATATTTAAATTTATTAGTGCTTTATATTTTTCAAAGTCCTTTCACAGATGGGATTCTTCTAGCAATCCCATGAAATTCAAAGGCATTCCAATATGTATTTTACAAATGAAGGCACAAGCATTTTCCCCAAAGTTTAGTGGTAGGATTAAGATCAACTGGCAAGTCTATAAACTTTGAATCCTATATATAATGCCACTCCTTTCCCTGATGTACTTTGAAATGTTTTCCCAATAATGGGTTTGCAGAGTGCCAGTCATACCAATCTTGCATGAGGAATGGTGTGTGTGCGTGTGTGTGCATGTGTGTGTGTGTGTGTGGCTTGATACAGCTTAATAAGTATGTAGGTATGGTTCACAGCAAAGAAATAAAATAATAGTTCCAACCTAGCAAAGACTGAAAATGAAAAATAGCACGTAAAAGGGAACGGTGAATTCCTGTCAGTTTCCTGGTCGTGTGAGTTTCCATACAATTTCATTACTACACTAGCAAAGGGTGAAATGATGGTAGCTATTTCAGTCTTCCACGTACTTTGCATGCTAGTACTTGGTACTTATAATTTGCCAGGTGTGCTACTTATATTATCTCATTTAACCCTGCCAGCCAACCTGTGCAGTAGGTTTTTTATTATGGCATTTTTTAAGTGAAAAGACTGAAACACAAAGAAATCAAGTATGTATGTGTGCATGAGGTTACCAGGTGGTGAGTGGGACCCAGAGCTGAATCCAGAATCTCTGTTCATCACTTCCTCTGCTTCCTTATTAAAAAGTATGCATTGGACACTGTCCTCTCCACTGCCTTCTTCTTCTTCTTTTTTTTTTTTTTTTTACTAAATATAGTTTTCTGTATTGAAATCTAATAATGATTATGTGTAAATTTGCAACATTATCTTTTACTAGAAATGGTAGCATTTGTTCTGTTTTGAATCCATTTTTATCATACTTTAAGGGCTTAGTACAAGGCAGATATATATGTGATGTTTTCCATTCATCAAAGTTAATCCTCACTTGAGAAATTGGTATTGTGTTCTTCATTGACAGGCAGAGAATCTGAGGCCCCAGTGTTCTGCCCAAGTGCAAGGCCATATAAAGAAGCCTGATCCCATGCCCCCTGGCCTTTCTTTGCACCTTGACACCTTGGTCTTAAGTGATAAAACCAGAACCAGAAATGAAGATGCTCAACATTTAGGACTTGCAGAATTATCTTCTCCCCACATGGGGGCCGGGAAACCTTCATGTTTCTTAGCACATTTCATTAACACTAAGTAATCAAATCCATTTTCCCTCTCTTCTCCCAGGGTCTTGGTAATCTTTTTTGCTTTATAAAGTCACATTTTTTATTTTAAGCAAGTGCATTGTATTTGATTGTCTTCCATCTTTTTTGAGAAGATGAGCTAACTATTTGGTAATTTGGTTTTCAGCTGCATCCCTGTAGCTTTGTTATAACAGAATAGAGCAATGTGGTATGTTACAAAGGTCAGGTAGAGTTAATCCCAAACCGATTCCTGTCTGTGCTGGGGATAAGTATTATGTACAATGGGGAGAATGCTGGTATTTAAAAAATCTATGTGCTTAGGTATAATCCATTATAGGCTAATATTCAGGAATCAGGAATTATTTTAGATAGGAATGGCTAATTGTTTTGTTTGTGTCTTTAAATATCATTCACAAAATAGCTCAAGGACAATAAACATACAAAACTATAGAATTCAGTAGCCCCCACTTATTCAAAGAAGATACTTTCCAAGACTTTGGAAAGTATTCTTTATTCATAAAAAAGTATTCTTTATTAATAAAATATTCTTTATTCATAGAGGATACTTTGTGCTATTCAGTGGATGCCTAAAACTGTGGATGATAATGACCCTTACTTATACTATTTTTTCCTAAACATACATACTTACGATGAGTCTAATTTATAAATTAGACATGGTAAAAATTAACAAAAATAGCTAATAATAAATTATAATAGCTATATAACATAATATAATAAATTTGCCTTTGGGAGTCTTTTTTTTTTTTTTTTTAAAGAAAGAGGGACAGTGAGAGACAAAGAGAGAAGCAATTTTTATTTAGTTTTTCATGTGACTTTGTTCCTCCAACACTTTGTTGTGTACATGGTGCTGGGGTTTTGAACCCGTGTACTGGTGCATGTTAGGCAAGTGCTGTAACCAATAAGCCACCACTCCAGCCACAGGAGTCATTATTCAGTAAAATAAGGGTTACTGGAACACAAGCACGGTAAATACGATGACAGTTACAGTTAGGGACTCAGTAACAGCTAGGTAGCTGGTACAGTGTGACTATACAGGACAATGGGATGATTCACATCCTGGACAGAATGAAGCAGGACAGTGTTGGATTCCACCATGCTACTCAGAATTGTGCACAATTTAACACAGGTTGTTTATTTCTGGAATCTTCCTTTTAATTGTTCGACCTTGGTTGGTTGGTTGTGGGCAATTGAAGCTACTGAAAGGGAAACCTCAGAGAAGGACAGACCTGCATGTGCATTTTCTAATCATACCCACATGGTCACATTGTTACTCAGTGCACATGTGTCAATGCCCCAAAGTTTAAAAAAAAAAAAAGGAAAAGAAATAACAGTAATTTAAGGGTAGATATTTTCTATAACCTTTTCTTTGGAAACATATAATGGAATTAAACCACACTGATTTACTTCCTCTAAAAATATTTAGTAGTGACTTTCATTCCATTAGGAGAAATTGTTTAATTTCATAGAAAACGTAAGAGGGGGCTAGAGTGGTGGTTCAGTGGTTATGGCTCTTGCCTGGCATGAGCGAGGATGTGGGTTCGAATCCTAGCACCACATACCCAATGAAGCATTGGAGCAACGAAAGCCACATGAAAAACTAAATAAAATCCATTCTCTCTTCTCTCTCTTTAAAACAAACAAACAAACAACAAAAACATGTAAAGGGAACTCAGTACCATCATGGAACTCATGAGTTAAATGAGGTTTTTTTTTTTTTATTTTAAGCTGAAGCAGATCAAAACATTATTGGCTTTTATTCAAATCCCCACTGGAAAGATCCCTAATATATAAGCAAAATATGTGAAAAAACTTTTCGAACTGAAATAACTTTTGGACTTGTGTTTAGGAAGTGACTTGGACTCTATTACTTTTTGAGGGAATGTGGATATGGGGGAGGAGTTTGTTCTTTGTGTGTGTGTGTGTGTGTGTGTGTGTGTGTGTGTTTCCTAATGGGATTTCTCAGCTGGTTTCCTCACAATTACTCTATTGTGGCTTACCCTACATTTCCAACACAAGCTGATCTACTGGAAGAGTCAGACCTTGGGAAGTGGTGTGTAAGAGGCTGGGACCTGGGCGTCTCAGAGGTGGAGAAATTCCATGTTATTTTACCCTAAACCAGAAGCGATCCTGTGACTCTCTGAGGAGATTCCAAGACCACTCAGATTCAGTTTCTGAGCAAAGATATTGGATTTAGATAATGGCAACCATTGGTTTATGTGGCAGTTATTCTAAACAAATGACCCAAATAGGCGAGACTTCAAGGTTATGGGTCACTGGAAATCCGTCCCTGGTTTTTGTGGACAGCTGCTCACTGGTGGCAGCTTATTCACACAGACAGGGTGGGTATGAGAGAGCAAGGTTGGGGGGCGGGGGTTGATGACTTCCAGGATTGGGAGTAGTGTCAATTTCAGAGGCAAAGCATTGGAGGCACAGGAGGGGAGCTTCTTAATGAGTCAGCTGGAGTTCTGGAAATATCCTAAATCTTAATCTGAGTCAAATGTTTACATGTAAAAAAATTAAATATGGATTTAAAATGCACATGCTTTACTATTTCTAAGTTATACCTAAAAAATCAGAAAGTTGATAATCACTCTAATACAACTAATGTGCATTTATTTTGGCAGTGTTAGATTTTGCACATGCTGTAGTTCCACTTTGGATTCCTTTAGAACCCTTTCTTAAATCCCTAATGGTGAGTGGCAATAGAGGTCTGGGAGAAAACTTGCACCTTTACCAGCCTTCCTGTCTGCTCAGTGGGTGACCCGACCTGTGCCCAGCGCTCCCCCTCCACTCTTTACCAACAGAGTTTCCTAATGAATTTGCAGACTTCCACAGTACCTGGGGCTTTTCCATTCCTGTTCACAGTCACAAGCCTCTAAATCCCTCCCTGGATCCTTATGCTTTGACACACAGGTGGTCCTTCTTCTGGGATTATTTCAGAAAAGCAGCAAGTTTTAAAATATGTAAAGTGAACTAAAAATCCTGAAACGCAAAAGAAAGAGGCCGATACAATGGGAACCAGATCCCCAACAGCAGAAACTAGGATCACATTGTTTTATTTCCAAGCAGAGGGCCCCTCCTGATCTTTCAAAAAAATCAACACATTAATGATGCATTTGCAAACAAACTTGGTTTTGCCTAATGCTGACAGGCAGGCCCGGGTGGGGGCGGGGGTAAGGGGAAAGAAAGGGAGGCAGGGCCAGGGGATTGCTTGGCTGCACTGTCTTGGTTTCCCAGCTTCCGCTGATGGAATTATTGTTTATTTTTTTAATTTCCGAAGGTAGGCCGATGACAGCTGAAGAAGACTGTATTTGCTGAGGAGCAGCATGAGGGTAGAGAGGAGCAGAGCTCCTGAGGGAGACCTAATGGTTCCTCTCCTTCCTGCACGGAGATAAAGACTTATAATAAGCGTGTATGTTCACCATCTGGCTCTGCGCATGTGGTCCTTATGGAGGAGAGAGCAGCGCAATCTGTAAGTGATCAGGAGCCATGGCGCTCTCTCCAGAGAATCCACGATGCAATCAAGGTGACAGATGGCATGGCCACTGCTGTGGCCTCATGGAGAAGATCAAAATCACCTTCAATAAACTCTGACTGAAATGGGCATGAGCACCTCAAAAAAGTCAGTTTGTCAGTCAAACTGCGGCAGCGCTCTGCACTGGGGAACACTCCGGCCAGCTCTGCTTTCAATCGTTTCCGTCTGACTGGGCCTGAACTATGATCTTTCTCAAATTGTCCTTTCTGTTTAGCTGAAGCGGGCCAGCAAATTGCCAGATTCATCGCTTTATTGAAGAAAATTGAAAACACGATGTCCTCAATTCCAGGGATGCACAGCTGCCCGGTGATGCTGGGACACACAGGCGGAGAGAGTGGACCCCACTTCTTCAGCCCAAGTTTGCCCAACTTGAAGCAGATTTTTTGGACATGAAAATAAAATGCAAGTGTGTGTCTGGCTGTAGTTATGGAAGGGATATTAGGTATCAAATGAATAAATGGTTGAAAAGAGAAAGAGGAAGGAAGGAAAGAAGTAAATAAACTTCAGTGTTGTTAATATTAGGCGTTTTCATAGCAGGCCACTGCCTGGATATAACTGATACCTGTTTCCATTTCAATGCATATTTATGGCTTATGATTTTCCATGGACTTGAAGTCCATAAGGTTGATGGAATACAAATATACCATTTTGCCCTAAGCAGTTCATTTGGAATTTGCAGGGGTCAGCAGGTTTAGACAAATTCTCATTTTTGTCCCCCCACCCAACTGAAAAATTTCCGAAAGCTCCAACTGCTTACAATCTAGAGGGAAATGAGTATAAGCCAGTGTAAGCGACCTGCAGTGGGAGAAAAATATACCACTCTCTTTTGCTAGGTAAGGGCACTGATTTTGGGTCAAAGATAATGGATCTTAATGAAAGAAACCTCTCCCCCTCCAACTCCCTCCTCCTCCCTTGGCAGAGTTCCACTGTTGTTCTTCCTCCGGAGCTCTAGGAACTGTGGATTAAAAGCAAGGTCGACTTTCCCAGCCTCAAGTACCCAATATCTGCTTTGTGGTTCTGGTGTTTTATATTAAGTCTGTGAGGGAACTTAATATTCCAACTTCCCCTTGCCATTCCCATTTGAAACTGTAAACTTCTGGTTTTCCTTACTTGTTTCATTTAAAATCCAAATCCTACTCCTGCCCTGTCCTTATCCTCCACATTGTAAATTATTTGATGATAGAGAAATATTTTATTGTTGAGTCCTGGATTCTCATAAAGTCATCATTCCTCTTATAGGTGCAATCTGAATGCTAATGTTCTGGTGTGGAGATTTATAACTGTAGCTCAAGGGGCCTCATTCCTAATCTGTGTACACAAAATAAGAGAAACCATGACAAAAGTCTCCCATTTTGAGCAGCAGGAATGGCTAGCTCTTTGTTCAGGAAGGGCTGTGTTTTCACAGGGTATACAGGGGGAGCAGACTTATTTCATATCACAGTGAAGTGGCCTTCTAGGAATGGAAGACTAAATTTATTCAGGAGGAAATACTCACCGAGTGCCGAATACCTACTAGGTGCAGGCTTTGCAGAGTTGAGAAATAAGGCTCCATAAATGAAAACAGCCATTTGCATGCTACTGTGCTCTGCCTGCCCCTTGTGGCCTTCAGCTCTGGGGAACAGCTCTTGTGCAACCTCAGGGCCCAGTGTGTGCTGGTGGGAGCAGGCTATTGTCACCCAGGAGATGCTGTGTGCAATCTTGTCTTGGCCTTTGACTCTGCAATGACAGGTTCTGTAATAGACATGTTCATCAATGCTGCCACCAGGAGGGGTGGCAGGACGGGTCATTTCTGTCTTTCGGCAGCAGTTCCTTTCCTCAGACACTTGCTACAAGGTGTAATGCAAAAGGCAGTGGGTCCAACCCCTTCCTTAAGGGAAAGATTGCACAGGGGGATTCGGCAGGGTCCAGATGGTTAAGGTAGATTACACTGCAACATGAATGTTCCGAAACATACTTCTAGCATGAAATTTAGTAATCAGAGCTTGGCCTAAATTCAGATAATTATGTTCTATCCCTCTGTGGCATGGACTAATCTATGCAAGTTATATAAATATATATTGTTACTCTTTTTTATTTGTCCTGTAGTTCCTAAATAACAAATTGCTCTAGAAAAAGCTTCTTGAGAAAATTCAAAAACTTATGTCTGTTGGCAGAACTTTTTCTTTAAAATGTTGGGATGTGTTTTTGCTATCTCATTTACCCATCTACCTATTATCTGTCTATCCACAGGGGGCAGTGGTAGGTAAGAGGATTGTAGATCTTCAGGTTCCACATGCTCCTGGAATTCACAAACAGCCAGAGAATGGCTCACAGTCACAAAATGTCCCAGATGAACTAAGTAATTTTTAATCATGGAGATTTTTTAAAAAGGTAAGCGCAACAAAAAAGAAAAGGCTACACAGAAATTTACACACACACACACACACACACACACGCACACAAACGTATGAGTATGAGGTAAGACATTTCTAAAAAAGTGATAGAAATTTTTAGGTTCTTACTCCTATTTGATGAGTTCTTGATTGCTTAAAGTTATTTAATGCATTCATTTCAAATCTTTCTCTTTTAATTAACTCAGATTAAGGAATATGTATCTGAAAAAATGTGGCTTACTAAGAGAAAAATTAAAACAGAAGTAGACGATAGCATTAGTAAATACACAGCTTATAATATATGCCACAAATTTTATGTTCTTACGGATTCTCTGTCTTGACAATAACAAAGAAGTAGACATAAGTGAGGAAATGCAAAAGTGAAGCTTCTTGCACACGTGGCATTATTATCTGTCTTAATTGTGCAACTTTATTTTAGATTATTAGATTGTAAAATACCAACCTGAATTACGTATACAATGAATCTTGCCTAAAAGGACTATGGATTTGGATAATTTTTAAAATGTAGAATATTGAAATTGAATAATATATTTTATCATTGAATAGAGCAACCTAAAGAATTAAAAGGAGACTTTCCATATGTACAGTCTTTCCTTTTCTCTCCAGTTTATAACATCCAAAAGAGAGTTTTCTTTCTTCTGATGCTCCTTCTCCAAAGGAGAGAGGGTAGGGGAACAGCATAGGTAACCAAGAAAATGGGGATGAGAAATGATCTGGGCTGAAGACAGAGATCAAGATTCCACATTGTAGTACTGATTGTAAAATTGGACCATCTGATGTTTTGTGACTTGCTCCCTGCTCTTGTCTACAGAGACAGTGCTATATAGATGGAAGGAGCACAGGCTTGAGAAACGTATACAACTGGGTTGGAGTTCTCATTTCAGCTCTTGCCATGTGACCTTGGGACAGGATTTAATTTATTTGAGCCTCTGTTCTCTCATTTTAAAAATGTGGATAACAGTAGCTACCATGCAAGGTTGTGAGAATCCAAGGTTACACTGGCAAGCAACCTACCCAGGGTTTTGGACATGGCACATGCACATTGCAGTCAGAAGAGCTAATTATCATCTCCAAAGCGAGAGGTTAGATCAAGTCGTTTTGAGTTACTGTAATCTCTGATTCAGGAGCTAGTAGACTGGCATCCAGATACTAGTTTACAACAGGTAGTTTGCTGATGGCCCAATGCTACCTGGCCACCCCATGTATGTGGCAGCTACAGTACAGCAGAGTTCCTAGAAACAGAGACCAGGTCATGTTGTAGGCACAGACGTTGGTTTGAGGTGGTTTTGGGCCTAGAGTGGAAGCAGGGTGCCTCAAAACTGCTTGAACACTTGGAGCCGGATTTTAATCATCCACCATGACTGAGTGACCTATTTTTTTTTTCCCAAGGCTGCTATAAAATCAGAGATGGAAGCTAGCACTGAATCAAAGCACTGTGGTTCTCTGTCATATATATTTTCTTGGTTTCTATCCAGCCTTATTTTAAATATCCCTAGGGATGGGCTTTCATCACTTTTCTTGGAAGATTTTTCTTGTATAATAATTTTTACTGTCAGAAAGTTTTCTCTCCCATTCAGGGTAAAATTTTCTTTCCTTCTCTATTCTCTTCTAGTTATCCTGTCCTAAACCTGATTAAATAATTCTTCCAGCCCGTTCAGTATTTCTCCTGTCAGATTTTTGCGGTCAGTTATTAGTCCCCCCTCAGCCATTACTTAGCAACCTCAGACATAATCTTTCTCTTTAATCATTTCTCATAACTCACTCCTCTATCACCACAATCATTATTCTCCCCTCCCTGAATTAATCCATCTGCTCTTCTGAAGGTAACCTCAGTGTCTTAGGTGCAGGTTTCTGCAGAAGTAAAACGTGTAAACCTATTGATTCATTTGATTTATTTTACATTTTCACTGAAATGATATATTGCAACTTGGGAAAGAAAAACTGAACCTATTTGAACACAATGGTTATTGTTACTTTTTGTCTTTTCCATTTTTATCTTTTGAAGTATTTTAAATATAAATGCCTCATGCTATTAGTGGAAATTTGCACCAGGGGTTGTGCTATAAATCCTTCGTGTGCGTTATCCCAGTTGCCACCCTATCAGCCATGCAAGCTGGTTTTATCCCCCCATTTCACAGATGAGGGAACTGAGGGTTTGAGAATTTAGGAAAATTGACTAACATTTGGCTCCAGGGATCACTCTTAATCATTATGCTTTCCTACCCCTGCTACTTTGCATTTAGAGTCACAGTAATATTTTCGTTGGAGTATATTGGATTAAAAAAATCACTACTTAAGCATTTCCCGTTGATAATTTTCTAGAGTGCTTCTATTTTTTCATATTATAAACACCTTTAGAAGGTACACCTTTGAGCAATGAATATCTTCAATTAAAGAATTGTTGTATTTCCCTTCTCTATTTTTATACCTCGAAAATTATTTCGGAGCTGGAGAGGTGGTTCAGCAGTAAAGTGCTTGCCTGAGGTGTGAGGAGAAGCACCATGTACACAAATAAAGGAAAAAACACATGAAAAATAATGACTCTTTCTCTCTCTCTCCCTCTCTTAAAAAAAAAACAACAACAACTATTTGAACAAACAAATCATGAAAGGAAATACTGGTGGATGATTTGGTTAAATTAATCTTTAAAAACTGTTCTGACTGGAATAGTATACTCTAAGACTGAATGATAATGAACTGGAAGAAATGATCTGCAAAATAGGTGAGAGGTAAACATTATTCTCAGTATGCAAAAGGTTTATAGAAATAACTTGAAAAGGCTTCAGGCAGAAATCTCCCTACGGCTTGTTTGCTCTCCTGTCTGTGTCTGTCTGAGGATAACTTCCAGGCTGGATTTAGCTGGGGTGATTGATCAGAGAGCCTGCACATGGCCCCATTCTGCGGTTTGGGTTCACTCAGTGTGGCAGCTGGGCCCTGAGAGGAGGTGTCCTGAGGGGGAGCAAGCATTCCAAAAGAACCAGCTGGGAGCTGCACGGCTGTTTGTTTTTTTAACAGCTTAGCCTCAAACATCTTGTAATACCTCTTCCTGATATTTTATTAGTCAAAGCAGACACAATTCTGCTCATATTCAAGGAAGAGGTACATAGGAACATAGATCCCACCTCTTGATGGGAGACATGTCAAAAACTTGCAGCCCATGGGGCTGGAGTGGTGGCTCAGTGGCTGTGGTGCTTGCCTTGCATGCTTGAGTCCGAGGGTTCGAACCCCAGCACCACCTTGTACACAACGAAGTGTTGGAGCAACCAAGGCCATGTGATAAACTTAATAAAATTGATTTTTTTCTTTCTCTCTCTCTCTCTCTTGCTCACTGTCCCTCCTTCTCTCCTCTCTCTCTCTTTTAAAAAGTTGCAGCCTTCTTTTTTCTATTTTTAAATTTCTCATTCCACCAGACCCTTTGGATGAAAACATGATACCTTGTACTATAGCTATCCAGAATCACCCTCTTCCATCCAAATGGAAATATTTTATAGTTACTCTAAAAATAGAAGCTTCTGAGTCTGAAGCTATTAGAGATTTCACTGTCTTCTGAGTTTGAGGTAATTTCTTAAACTTTTCCCAGACACTTTGAGCGGATGAAATTCTGTAGTTTCTACACTGATTGCTTTCGTCCCTAATTGTACTACACCAATCTATTCTCTCTCTATTAGTAAGGGTAGTAAGACTATCCCAGTGACAGTATTTTTTTTCAGAAAGTAGTTGCTAGAACTGTGATCTTCTTTGGTTTCTTTTGTTTCCTTTTATGTTAATGTCTTAGATCTACATTCACTAACATTATAAAAATCTCCCAACCTGATTTTAAAATTCCAAAGCAGTGCTCTTGCTTCTGTATTTTCTCTTTGCATTTTATTTTTGTCTTCCTTCCCTTAATGCAAAAAAAAAAAAAAAAGTCACTTCATATCATATAACCTCCACCACCATTAAAAGATGCGTTGGGACTGAAGCAGTGGCTAGGCGGTTACAGCGCTTGCCCTGCATGCACAAGTACACAGGTTCGAACCCCAGCACCCACGTATGCAATGAAGTGTCAGAGCAACAAAATTCATGTGAAAAACTCAATAAAAATCTATTCTCTCTGTCTCTTTCTTTCTCTCTCATTGTCCTTCTCTCTTAAAAAAAAAAAAAAAAAAGAAAGAAAGATGTGTCACCTGAAGTCCAGGACAATTTTGAGCAATAGTTTCTTGTCATGATTACTTTCATTTATTAGAGTAAAATCAGGGAAGCACTTAGCAAACAAACAACAGTACTGTTGTACTCTTAGGAGCTGTCCTGGCCCTGTGACCAAGTCATGGGGAGGTTGTGTGATACAAATGGTAGGAGACGCCCCTTTCACACAGATGTATGTTAAGGAATAAGTCATCCTCATCCCTAAGTCACTTACGGTTCTTGAAATCGTCATTCTGGGGGCTGGAGCGGTGGCTCAGCGGTTTCGGCGCTTGCCTGGCAAGCACGAAGACCTGGGTTCAAACCCCAGCACCACGTACACAACTGAGTGTTGGAGCAACTAAGGCCATGTGAAAAACTAAATAAAGTTGTTTCTCTCTTTCTCTGTCTCTCTCACTGTCCCTCTCTCTAAAAAAAAAAAAAAAAAAAAAAAAGAAATCGTCATTCTGGGAGAAATAAACTAAATGCAGGCATCTGTTTAATTGTTTCAAATTTGTAATACACGGTGATTTGTAAAAATTCTCTGCCATGATATACTGTTTATGGATCTCTCGTAGCTGTAATCAGCATTTATTAATGCATTCACTCATGTGTTTTTTCAGTAAACATTTATTAAATATTTTTTAATTCCCCAAAAAACTGCAGTTAGTGGGTTACTTAGACAAAATAATTAAAGTAACTTTAGTTGAGCTATTTTATTGTATTATTTGTTTGTTCGACAATCTTACATATTGGAGGGAATTGTTATTATATATTCATGCATACATGGATATTGACAACGTAAGTTAAGGCCAATCCTAGTCCAGCATCTCCCCATTTTGTCCACTCCCCACTCCCATGTCTCCTCTGCAATACTCCCATGTTATAGATAGAAATAAGCATATACATGTATATTAATTTTTGAATTTTCTGAATTTCTTTGCCTGCCTGTGTATACTTGGGCTTCTAATGGGAGTCTAGAGTTCCCAGTTGCATTGGTAACCCCCCTAATCCCTCTCTCCTCCCTGCCTCCCTCCCTTCTCTCCCCACCATCATAGTTATGGTTCCCCCTACTTATGTACAATTTCAACTACGTTGAGATTATTATTTAAGCTTAGCTAACTTTCATCCTATCTTAGATTTTACTCTAGCTTCCACATATGAGAGAAAACATTTGGCCCTTAAGTCTCTGTGTTTGGGATATTTCACTCAGCATAATTTTTTCCATCTCTATCCATTTGACTGCAAATGCCATGATATCGTTCTCTCTAATAGCAGAGAATATATATATATATATATATAATCTCACAATTTTTGAATCCACTCATCCAACAAGGTGCATCTGGGTTGGGTCCATAATTCAGCAATTGTAAATTGAGTTGCTCTTCTGGGAAAATACCCAGGAGTGGGATAGCTGGGTCATAAGGTGGTTCCAACCCTAGTTTTTTGAGGAGTCTCCACACTACTTTCCAGAGTGGATGTACAAATTTACAGTCCCACCAACCGTGCATTAGTGTTCCTTTATTACCAAAACCTCTCCAACATCTGTTATTATTTGTATTCTTCATTTTAGCCACTCTGACTGGAGTGAGGTAGAAGCTTAGTAGAGTTTTGATTTGCATTTCTCTGATTGCTAGTGATGTAGAACATTTTGTCATATATTTATTTGCTTTCTGGAATTCCTCTGTTGGGAAGTTTCTGTTTAATTCTCTAGCCCATTTATTGTTTGGATTATTTGTGGGTTTAGTATTCAGTTTTTTGAGTTGTTTGTATATTCTGGATATTAGTCCCACGTCGGAGGCATAGCAGGTAAAGATTTTCTCCCACTCTCTCTTGACACTCTTCACTAATTCTTTAACTGTGCAGCAGCTTTTCAGTTTAACGACATCCCACTCATTGATTCTTGGCTTTAATTCTTGCTCAATGGGAGTCTTGTTAAGGAAAGAGGTGCCTACACTGATGCGGTGGAGTGCTGATCCTATTTTTTCTTCTAGCAATTGTATAGTTGATGATTTAATTTATAATTCTTTGATTCATTTCTATTTGATTTTGTGCAGGGTGAGAGATAAGGTTATAATTTCATTTGTCTGCGTATAGCTCCAGTTCATCCAGCACCATTTGTTGAACAGGCTGTCTTTCCTCCACACTATATTTTGGCCCCTTTGAGAAATATCAGATGGTTAAAGATTTGTGGGTTTGTCTCAATATCTTTTAGACTGTTCCACTGGTCTTCATGTCTGTTTTGATACCAGTACCACGCTGTTTTTGTTACTGTAGCCCTATAATATAATTTCAGGTCAGGTATTGTGACACACCCTGCTTTCTCTTTCTTGCTTAGTAATGTTTTGGCTATTCTGGGTTTCCTGTTATTCCAAATGAATTTGAGAATTGCTTTTTCTATATCAGTGAAGAATGTCATTGGTATCTTGATGGGATTGCATTAAATCTGTACAGGGCTTTTAGAAGAATGACCATTTTAATTATACTGATTCTGCCTAACCAAGAACATGGAATATTTTTCCATCTATTCAGGTTTTTTTCAATTCCCTTTTTAATGTTTGATAGTTATCAATGTAGAGATCCTTTATATTCTTTGTTAGATCGATGTCCAAGTATTTTATTCTTTTTCAGGTTATTATGAATGGGATGGATTTCCTGATTTCTTCTTCAGTGAAATTGCTGCTGGAGTATAGGAAATCTATTGGTTTATGAGTATTGATCTTGTAAACAGCCAGTTTGCTAAAATTATAAGCTCTAGTAGTCTTCTGATAAAGCTTTTTGGGTCTGCTAGGTATAGGATCATGTTGGAGCAGCTACCTGGACGGCCTGCTTACTCAAGATGGTGTTCGCCCTGGCTCTCCCAGGCCAGGTTGGAGGCAGTCCAAGTTATGTGAACCAATGCAGTCCCTGGGTTCCACCGTGGTGCAGGAGCCCTTCTGATTTCAGAAATCTCCATGCCAATTTGTCTTTTCTGTATTGGTGTGTGAATTTCCCTCCCTTTGTGCTGATCCAGCAGCCCTCAGGTGAGGTGGTGGTCCTTGCAACTGGAGCTGATAGGTCCCTATTTGGTTTTTCTTCCTTGCTTAGTGTATCTACGTCTCTGCATCTCTAAATTTCCATGTTTGTCTACTAATGAGCTTAGGAGGAAAAATTTTGCCATTCACCCACCTCACAGAAAGGTGTTTCTCCCACCATTGGCGTCCTGTTTTGTGGGAGAGATTCTACACGCAGCCCTCCTGCTGGTCAACATCTTCCCTACTTTATTTATTTTTAAAAAGAGAGAGAGAGAGAGAGAATCAATTTTATTTATATTTTTCTCTGGCTTTTGTTGCTCCAACACTTAGTTGTGTATGTGGTGCTGGGATTTGAACCGGGTCCTGTGCATGTCAGGCAAGTGCTCTAACGGCTGAACCATGGCTCCAGACCCCCAAGCTATTTCATTTAAATATAAAATAAAGCTATTTGTGTAGTTTTTGATGTTCCCTTAATATATATTGGACTCATTACTTAGTGCTTTGACACTGAGAAAAAGACCTGTAGGTGATACATACTAGGAGATTTATCATGAGGGACTGGTTTACATAATTGTGGGCTCTGATGGGTCAAATCCAAAATCTATGGGGCATGTCACAAAGGGCAGGCTAGAACTCATCAGACCCTTTGATTTAATCAGGCCCTCCTGGATTATCTCGGATACTCTCCCTTACTGAAGTCAACTGATCCCGACTTTAATCACATCTGTAAACACGTGCACAGCAGCAGCACCGTTAGTGCTCGATCAAATGTCTGGGCACTGTAGCCTAGCCAAGCGGACATTTAAATCATTTCACCCCTTGTTGGCTTCGCACCCAGGTATATCTCTTTATACCATAATTAATCTCCAAGTAAAGACAATGAAAGCCACACATCTGACCAACATGATACAACTATTCTGTGTATACCCAAAATTGCACTAATCTCTCACTCAGAAGATATGACATCTCTGACAAAGTTCCTTTCATATCCTATAATATCAACTCTGTGACATAATTTTAACTATATTACTACGCCTTATGTTATATGACAAGGGGATAAAAAAGAGATGAAAGCAAAAACACATGGCTAGCATATTTCCAAATGTGTTTAGAACAAAGCAAGGAAGAAATACAACTATTTTAGTCCTTGTTTTTTCAACTGATCAGATGTCATAGCTGGAACTTACTCTACTTCTTCAACTACCCACCATGTTCCTTTTGCTCTCAGCAGGCTCCCTGGGTGGTTGCAGATTTTTTACCTTCACTCCTGAAGTATATGGGCCATTTTTAGATCTATTTCCATACACTTCAGTGACAGGACATGGCAGTACTTCAAGACACCATAGGGGACTCCTGTGTTCCAGACATACTCTTTTACCTCCATTGTAATGTACCAACTCAATTTCTCCTTTGTAATCAGGGTTAGCACAGTGTAGAGGATATAATAACACACCATCCCCTCCCATTTTTATTTGTTTTCGCTCATTGAAAGTCATAAAGAATCAAAGTGGCCATATATCAGTCTCAATTTCCAGAGCAATGGACTCCATGTTTTATCTCCTGGTGAAAGCATTCCTCTCCTTAAGACCTCTAGACAACAAGCACCTAAAATTGTGGTGACAGGAGGCCAAAATTCTATTGGTGGATGACTATGGTCATTGTATCTCAAGGATACTCTCATTCCATCCTCTGATTCTTGGATCCATGAATCTTAGCTATGTGAAAAAGAGCAAATCATATACTGAACACTGATTTAGAGTCATTCAGCTCCCCAGCCCTGTAAAATATTTCAAGCTAGATGTTGATGTAACCGAGTCTTCAAAAGCCATCTCACCATTCTGTTAATTCAATTGCATGAGGATGGTGGGAAATACGGTAACACCAATGAATTCTATGAGCACGGGTCCTGTGCTTCACTTCTTTTGCTGTGAAGTTCATTCCTTGGTCCTAAGCAATGCTGTATGAAACACCATGACAACGCATAAAACATTCTGTAAATCCACCCATACTTTTAGTAATTATTAAATGATCATCCAAGATCAGTCACACACACACATACAGGAAAGAACTGTCATGACACAGCTGAATCCTATTATAATTTAAGGGACAAAAGAAATAGAAATCAAGGAAGATATATCTATTTCCCCTTTCCTTAATCACATTTATTTATTTATTTTAAAGAGAGAGAATAAACTTTATTTAGTTTTTTATTTGGTTTTCCTTGTTCCGATACTTAGCTGTGTATGTGGTACTGGGGTTCGAACCTGGGTTCTCATGGATGCCAGGCAAGTGTGATACTGCTGAGCCAGGCTCTAACCCAACCACTTTTTTTTTTTTTTTTTTTTTTTTTACATATAATGCATTTTCTTTATTCTTTCATCCATTGGTAGACACCTAGGCTAGTTCCATAGACCCAGAATTGCCAAAGCAATTTTAAGCCAAAAAAGCAATGCTAGAAGTATCATAATACACAAATTATACTACAGAGTCACAGTAACAAAAACTTCATAGTATTGGCATAACAAGACACATAGACCAATGGTACAGAATAGAACACAAAGAGGCAAAGCCATACGGATACAGTCATATGATCTTTTCAGTTGTTTGAGGAACCTTCATGCTATTTCCCAAAATAGCTTCATTAATTTACATTTCCACCAACCATGCACAGAAGTTTCCCTTTTCTCCACATCCTTGCAACCACGTATCATTCATCTTTTTGATAATAGCCCATCTAACAGGTATGGGGTAGCATCTCATTGTGGTTTTAATTTGCATTTTCCTGTTGATTAGAGGTACTGAGCTATTTCTGATATGTCGATTGGGCGAGTCTCCTCTCTTCTTTTGAGAAACATCTGTTCGAATTCTTGGCTCATTGTTTAGTCAAGTGGGTTTCTTGCTTTTGAGTTGTTTGGGCTCCTTATAGATTTTGAATTTTAGCCCCTTATCCGATGTACGATTTTCAAATACTGACTCCCAATTGTTGTCTCTTCACTGTCTTGAGTATTTCCTTGGCTGTGCAAAAACTTTTCAGTTTGGTGAAATCCAATTTGTCTATTTTTGCTTTTGTTGCCTGTGCTCTTTGAGACTTACCCAGAAAATCATGACCTTTGGTAATTTTGTGGAGATTTTCCCTTATGTTTTCTTCTAGTAGATTCACTGTTTCACACCTCATGCTCAAGTCTATCTTGAGGTGAATTTTTATATATAGTGTGATAAGAGCTCAATTTTACCATCCTGCATGTGTATATCTGGTTTTCCTGTCACTGTGTATTGAGGGGAACGTCCTTTCCACCATTGTGTGTTCTCAGTATCGTTCCAAAAATTGCCTGACCATAACAAATCGGATTTAATTTTGTGCTTCCTATACTGTTCCATTGATCCATACGCATGTTTGTTTTCCACTACCATACTGTTTTGATTAAATAAGTTTACATGATATTTTGAAATCAGAGTGTGACGCCCACAGCTTTTCTTTTTGTTCAAGATTGATGTTTATTTAGGGTCTTTCTGATTTCATATGAATTTTAGGATTTTTTTTTACATTACAGAGGAAATGATGTTGGGATTTTATTAAGAATTTCATTGAATCTGTAGATAACTGAACAGTATGTAAATGTGTAAATGTGTCATTCCATTAACATGGCATATCTTTCCACTTTTTAAAAAATGTATGAAGGAGTTGAGTTATTCTACAATCATAAATGCATATAAAGTAATAATCTGATACACATTTGTTCTTAAACCAGAATTACCCCAACGTTACCCACAAACCAGATGTTGATTCTTCTATATTTCACCCCAGTAGCAATATAAGTGCTTAGATGGTGAATTTTCTAGAATTAAATGATAGCATATGTATTATTTGATTTTGCAGGGGGGTAAAAAGTATGATACATTGTTGACTGTCTCCCTAGAGCCCTCCATTTCCTCCCTCTTGCCCCCACCCCCTCTGCCTATCCACTCCTGCCCCCCCACAAATCTATGGTTCCTCTAGATTGTGTGTTGCTACATCTTTGCTGGATCTAATACATGAGTTTGACAACCTTTCACCCAAGCCTGGGTTTAGCTCCAGCCTCCACAAATTAGTTAAAACATTTGACCCTTGACTCTCTGGGATCGCTAACTTCACTCAGCATGATTTCTTCCATTGCCATCCATTTACCTTCAAAGGCTGCAATATCATTGTTTCTAATTGCTGAGTAGAATTCCACGGTATATATGTACCAAAATTTTTTAATCCATTCATCCAGTGAGGGGTGTCTGGCTTGGTTCCATAATTTAGCTATTGTAAATTGAGCTGCTAGGAACATAGATTTTGCTGTGTTGCTGTAATGTGCTGATTCTAACTCCTCTGGGGAAAAAAATCCAGAAGAGGGATAACTGGATCTAGCCCTAATTTTTTTGAGGATTCTCCACACTATTTTCCAGAGTGGCTGTACCAGTATGTAATTCTACCAACAGTGTGCTAGTGTTCTTATCTCCCCACAACCCCTCCAGCGTTTGTTATTCTTTGTATTCTTCATCTTTGCCAATCTGACAGGAGTGAGGTGAAATCTTAAGGTAGTTTCAATTTGTATTTCTCTGATTACCAGTGATTTAGAACACTTTCTTATATATTCGTTGGCTTGCTCAGTTTTCTCTGTTGAGAAGTTTCTGTTTAGCACACTGGACCATTTATTGCTTAGATTGTTTTTGTGTTTGTTATAGAGTTTTTGAAGTTCTTTGTAGATTCTCTCTCATTCTGCAGGTTGTGTCTTGACTGTTTTGACTAATTCCTTGGCTGAGTGAGAGTTTTTAATTTAAGGGCATCCCACTCATTAATTGTTGACTTTAATTCTTTCCTTTTAGGAGTCTTGTTGAGGAAGTCATTGCCAACTCCCATATGCTAGAGTGTTGGTTCTGATTTTTCTTCCAGCAGTTGTATGGTAACTGGTTTAATTCCTAATTCCTTGATCCATTTAGATTTGATTTTTTTGTGCAAGAAGAGATAAGGATCTAATTCCATTTTCTGCAAGTGGCTGTCCAGTTTGTCCAGCACCAATTGTTGAATAGGCTGTCTCTCCTCCATATTATATTTTGATCCCCTTTGTCAAAGATCAGATGTTTAAAGATTTGTGAGTGTGTCTCAGAGTCTTCAATTCTATTCCATTGGTCTTCATTCCTATTTTGTTACCAGTACCATGCTGTTTTTAATACTATAGCTCTATAGTTTAATTTTACATTTGGTATTGCAAAACTACCTGTTTCGTCTTTCTTGCTTAGTATTGTTTTGGCTATTCTGGGTTTCTTGTTGTTCCAAATGAATTTTAGAATAGCTTTTTCTATATCTGTAA
>PVKS010002012.1:0-126264 GCA_004027875.1 Aplodontia rufa | reverse complement strand
TTTTTTTTTTTTTTTTTTTTTTTTTTGCAAGCGTAGTAGATAAGTTTTATTATAGAAAGTAAAGCGTAGGGAAAAGAGCAGACTTCCCCCAGAGTGGGGGAAGGGGACAGAGCCCTTAATCTTTAGTTTCGACAAAAGCAAGGTAACAGCTGTTTGTCATGGCACTGTCCTATAATCCCAGTGACTTGGGAAATGGAGGCAGGAGGATTGTAAGTTCAGGGTCAGCCTGAGCAACTGTGTGAGACCCTATCTCAAAATAAGAAAGGGCTGGGGATGTGTCTCTGTGGTTAAGCACTCTGAGTCCAATCCTTGGTACAAAAAAAAAGGCAAGGTGTAGCACAAATACACCTCTTCCTTAGGGAGAACTGCAGTTTGTCTTCAAGACTTTGAAAAGGTGGATTTCAGATAAAATGGTAATTCTGTGGGAGGAGCTAGGAGATACTATCTCAAAGAAGACAATATCATTCCTTTCTCTGCTGACCTGTTTGGGACTGTCTTTTTTCTCTTAGACGGCAGTTCTGCTACTGCGGATTGATGACATCGTCTCAGGCCACAAAAAGAAGGGTGATGACCAGAGTCGGCAAGGCGGGGCTCCTGATGCTGGCCAGGAGTGAGTGGTGGGCAAGACAATTTCAATGCACAGAACCAGCGGTCTCCCCCTTTCCTGAGCCAGAGTGCCAGGAACACTGTGGACATCTTTGTTTGGAAGGGATCAAATTGAGGGGCAGCTCCCAGTCCCTTTCTGTCCCAGCTCAGTTTGCAGAAAGCACTGACATGTAATTCTTCTCTGTTGTAAGCTTTCCACTTAGTCTGCTTCCGATGATTAAATCTAAGTCATTTGAGATAGTTGTTGTGTTTTTCAATCTTGGGTCCTATCTCTACCTCCTGGGAAAGTGGGAGGAGACAGTAACCTTACTGGAGAGGAGGAGAGAAGAATAAGGTCAGTCTCTTCATGTGCCTTCTTGAAGGGGTATTTTTCAGACTTCTTAGTAGATTTTGATTGGGAAAACTTGATATTCAAAGGATGATACTGTAAAGCTTAAGAAGCACCACTTTAGGACTGAGGGAGGGTGCTTGCCTAGCATGCACAAGGCCCTGGGTTAGCCCTGCCCTGACTCCACCCACCCTGAAAAAGCACCACGTTACATTCACTACTCAAAGAACAGGAGGAACCAGCCTGAACCATGGGTGTTCCTCATCTGTGGTTATATGTAGAACCACACCCGATAGGTGCTAGGGCTTAGTCTTTTGCCCTAAAGGACACAGAATATCTCTTTTGTCCAGGGAAAGAAGAATCTTGAGTATTTTCTCCAAGAGGGGCCAGCCTTTAACTTCCTCCTTGTCCTTCGTCCTGGCAACAGGGCCTTCTGCCCTCCCCTTCTCCCTTATGAATCATACATGCAGCCTTGATTATCTCCTCCCTTACCAGTGAACTTTATCACATTAAATTGAATATTTGGTGAAACAATACTACATACTGTTGAACAGCTATGTCCTAGACACTGTATGTATTAGTTAATCCTCAAAGACTAAGGTAATATTTTCCATTTTGTTGGAGAATCTAAAATATATAAAGTATAGATAAAAGTGACTTGTCAAAGGGTCACAGAACTATTAAAAGACCATGAATTTGTGTGTAGGTTATCTTAACTCTAGAAGCCATGCTTTCAGTCCTGACTGGACTGTGTGGGGTGGATGGGTGGAAAGGGCTGAGTGTCTCTAAACACCCTTTCTTCCCTGTTCATACCCAGTCTTGTGCTTCCCTCTTAGCTCAGTTGAAATGCCTCTGCATTTTTTTTTGTTGTTGTTTGTTTGTTTGTTTCTTTGGTGCCAGGGATTGAACTCGGTGACACTTAACCAATGAGCCACATTCCCAGCCCTTTTTATTTTTATTTTGAGACAGCCTCGATAAGTTGTAAAACTCTCAGCTTTTAAACAGGGCTCTCTACCTGCCTTTTCCTGAAATCCCTGCCCTCAGAGCCGTAAGTCCTTACAGAGGGATGAAGGATAGTTCTCCAATAAATTTGCAATTCAGTTCTTGAAGAAATACTGTTCGTAAGGGATCCAGGTTCTGGGTCAGTGGTAGAGTGCTAGCCTAGCATGCTTGAGGTCTTGGATTCAATCCCCAGTACCTGCAGAAAGGAAAGAAACTAAGTACTGCTCATAAGATGAGGAATTGGAGAAGTCCTGAGGAAACTAGTCATTCCCTGTGGATTTTTCTTCCTGTTCATCCCTTAGTGGCTTAGGTGCATTCTGGTTTCAGTTCTAATGGTTAAGCATGGACAATGTAATCTTTTTTTTTTCTTTTTCTTTTTAAAGAGAGGGACAGAGAGAAAGACAATTTTACTTAGTTTTTCGTGGACCCTCGTTGCACAGACATTTTGTTGTGTACATGGTACTGGGGTTTGAACCTTCGTACTCGTGCATGCAAGGCAAGTGCTGTAAGCACTGAGCCACTGCTCCAGCCCCAATATAGTCTTTCTTGATATCATTTGCACCTGGTTTTTTTCCCCCACCTACAGTGTCTCTCAAGTTTATGTGAATCCTCTGGCATGTTAGATCAATCAGACTGTGGTCCAGCTTTCAAAGTTTCTCTCTACTTTGTGAAATTTACATTTAATATGGTAATTAAGGCCTACATGAAGCCTATTCAAAAACTTAGTAATTCTATGAATACAATTTCATCACCTCCTTAACTTTGCTCATGATTCTTCTGCTCCTAGATTCAGTCAAGTCCTTTTCCTCCCCCTACCTTCACAAAGCAGTTTTTGGATTGAACCCAAAGGTGCTTTATCACGGAGCCACATCACCAAACGTTTTTATTTTGAGAGGGTCTAAGTTGCTTATAGCCTCTCACATTTGTGATCCTCCTGTCTCAGCCTCCCAAATCACTGGGAGTACAGGTGAGTACCACCACCATGCCCAGCACGGTACTCTTATGGGGGGGGGGTGGAATTTGAGTTCCTGACTACTACTGAAACCCTCTGTGCTTGGCCAAGATTCATTTTCACTTATGTTCCAGAGTTGATAACCTTAAAAGGTAGGAGTGCTTTTTTCCTCAAAGAGTGAGTTTTTGAGGAAATTTTTGATAGTTCCTCCTAAAGTAGCCACTTTGAAGAAAAAGATGAAATTGTTTCACTGTATTTCAACAAAATTAATTTGGAGATACTGAAAGATTTAAATAGAAGAAAACAAAGCCATGAGAAAATCATAGGAAGAAAATGTGGGATTCAAAATACGCAGTGGGATTGCTGATTTGTGTGCATCTAGGAACATGTAATGTTCCTAATAAAATGCACTAATAAAAAGTAAAGAGAATAAAATATGCAGTGGAGCCTGGAGTGGTGACTTAGTGGTTACAGTGCTTGCCTGGTATGTGCCAATGTACAGGTTTGAACCCCAGCACCATGTACATAACAAAGTGAGCTATGAAAGTCACATGGAAAACTAAATAAAACTGATTCTCTCTCTTAAGAGGGACAGTGAGAGAGAATCGATTTAATTTTTTTATGTGGCTTTCATCACTGACACTTGGTTGTGTACGTGGTGCTGGGGTTTGAATCCGCGTCCTCGCGCACGCCAGGCAAGCACCATTACCGCTGAGCCACCACTCCAGCCCTGTCCCTCTCTTTAAAAAATAAATAAATAAAATACACAGTTGGAGGAAAGCTACAGTAAAAAAAAAAAAACAGTGGGAGGGTGTTTGCAACAACACAAGTTAATTTCCTTGAAGAATTTTAAGAACTTGGCACTTAAGAAGAGAAGGCTCAGCTGAGGGTGTCATTTGGTGGAGTGCTTGCCTAGCGCGTGTGAGGCCCTGGGTTCTACCCCTAGCACTGCAAAAGCAAAAGCTGGATGTGGGTGCATGCCTGTAATCCTAGTGACTCAGGAGGATTGCGAGTTCAAAGCCAGCCTCAGGAACTTAGCAAGACCCTCAGCAACTTAGACCATTTAAAATTAAAAAGGGGTGGGGCTGGAGCTTGCCTGGCATTTGCAAGTATGCAGGTTCAAACCCCAGCCCCATGTACACAACAAATGTCTGAGCAACAAAAGCCACGTGGAAAACTAAATAAAACTGATCTTGTCTCTTTCACTGTCCCTCTCTTTAAAAACCAAAAAAAAAAAAAAAAAAGAGCAGCAGGGGTGCTGGAGATGCACCAGCTACAACTCACTGGTAAAGATCCTGTGGGTTAGATCCCCAGTACCAAAAGTTCAATGCCTCAGCAACTTAACAAGACCTGGTCTCAAAAGGGCTGAGGAAGAGTTTCAGTGGTAGAAGGTTTGCCTAATACGTTTGAGGCCCTGGATTTGATCCTGATAAGTTAAATGAAAAAAAAATGTCTGGGGCCAGGCAAGGCACACTCATACACCCAACAACTCAGGAGGCTGATGCCTGAGATAAGTTCAAGGCAAGCCTCATCAACTTGGTCCCTAAGAAGTGGTCGAGTGCTTGCCTGGCAACCCCAGCACCACGTACACAACATCAGAGCAACGAAAGACACATGAAAAAAACAGATTGCTTCTCTCACTCTGCCTCTCTCTTAAAAAAACAAACAAAACAGATTTTATCTCATACCAATCAGGATGGCAGTTATCACGAATATAGGCAGTTACAGTGCTTGCCTAGCATGTGCCAGGACGAGGGTTAGAACCCCAGGACATGAAAATCTACAAATTGATTCTTTCTCACGGTCTCTTAAAAAAAAAAAATCACAAATAGCGGGGCTGGAGTGGTGGCTGGCTCAGTGGTTACAACGTTTGTGTGACATGCAGAAGGACCAGTGTTCAAACCCCACCACCAAGTACTAAGTGTTGGAGAAACGAAAACCGGGTGAAAAAGTAAGCAAATCTATCCCTCTTAAAAAAATAAAATACACCTGACCCATGGACAAATATTTCCAGATATCTTTCACGGGTACACATTTGGATATACCTTGGTCAAAGCTGAGTGATTTGTCTTTTTACAAGAAACAATAATAAACTACCTCCCTTTCAGTATGAAAAAAATAAAATAAAATAAAATACAAATAGGATGTACAACGGAGTTCTACTCAGCTATTAGAAACAACTATATTATGGCCTTTGAAGGTAAATGGATGGCAGTGGAAGAAGTCATGCTGAGCACAATTAGTCAAATCCAGAGACTCAAGGGTCAAATGTTTTCTCTCATTTGTGAAGGCTGGAGTTAACCCCCGCTTGGGTGAAAGGTAGTTAAGCTTTTGTACTAGACCAACCAAAGTCATCGCAGCACTTAATCTAGGGAAATTATAATATTTAGGTGAGGGAGGGAAGATAAGGAGACATTTAGGGAGACGACAATGTAACATTACTCTTTTACCCCCTCACCCCTGAGGAGCCACATAATGCAATCATTTATCATTTAATTCTGGAAAATTTACAATTTTATATATATATATATATATATACACACACACACACATATATGTACACATATATACACATTTATAATGGGGAAATATAGAATAATCAAACAGGTGCAGGTGATGTGGGAGTGACTGAATTAGGATCAAATTCATATAGTATTACTTTATATGCATTTTTGTTTGTACAACAATAACAATTTAATTTTTAAAAAAAGAATACAAACGGGTCTGGAGTGGTGGCTCAGTAGTTAAAGCACTTGCCTGGCATGCCTGAGGACTGGGGTTCAAACCTCAGCACCTCATATGCAAAGGCCAGATAAAAAAATAAAATTGGTTTTCTCTCTCCATCTTTTAAAAAAAGAGAGAATGATAAATTTTTATTTTTTTTTTCATCTGGCCTTTTTTTCAACCACTTATTTTTTATTTTAAAGAGAGAGGGACAGTGATTGAGAAAAAATCAACTTTATTCAGTTTTTCATGTGGCTTACACTGCTCCAAGACTTCATGTCCAAGACTTCATTGTGTACATGGTTCTGGGGTTTGAACTCACATCCTCATGCATGCCAGGCAAGCGCAGGAACTACTGAGCCACCACTCCAGCCCTGTGGCCTTTGTTTCTTTGACATTTAGTTGTATACATGATGCTGGGGTTTGAGCCCAGGTCCTTGTGCATGCCAGGCAAGTGCTTTAACTGCTGAGCCACCACTTCAGCCATTATCCGTCTTTATTTAGAGAAAGACTCAATTTTATTTATTTTTTCACCTGGCCTTTCTCAGACACTTGGGTTGTATATGGGGTGTTGGAGTTTGAACCCAGGTTCTCACGCATGCTGGGCAAGTGCTCCAATTGCTGACCCATCACTCCAGCCCTTCTCCATATCCCTCTCTCTCTCCCCCTCCCCGTTTCTCTCTCTCTCTCTCCCCCTCGCCATTTCTTTCTCTCTCCCTCTTTCTCTCTCTCTTTTTTAGAAAGGTACAATAAGGGGCTGGAGCAGTGCCTCAGCAGTTACAGCGCTGTGTGAAAAACTAAAGAAAATTGATTTCTCTTTGTCTCGGGGGCTGGAGCGGTGGCTCAGCGGTTTCAGCGCTTGCCTGGCAAGCACGAGGACCCGGGTTCAAACCCCAGCACCACGTACACAACTGAGTGTTGGAGCAACTAAGGCCACATGAAAAACTAAATAAAGTTGTTTCCTCTCTTTCTCTGTCTCTCACTGTCCCTCTCAAAAAAAAAAAAAAAGAAAAAGAGAGAAAGGGACAGTAAGAGAGAAAGGGAATCAAGTTTATTTAGTTTTTCATGTGGCTTTTGTTGCTTCAAACCCGCAATCCAGGGAAGTGCCTTAACCACCGAGCCACCTCTCCAGCCACTCTCCATCTTAAAAAAAAAAAAAAAAAATACAAACAGGCTTGGTGGAGCACACATGTAATCCCATTAATTTGGTAGGCTGAGGCAGGAGGATCACAGGTTCAAAGCCAGCCTCAGCAATTTAGGGAGACCCTGTCTCAAAATTTTAAAAGGGCTGGGGATGTGGGCTCCATGGTTAAGCACTCTAGGTTCAATCCCTAGTACAAAAGAAAAAAAAAAAGGCTGTTAGGTAGAACTTAACCTAGGCAACACCATTTTGAATTTTTTCATCTCTCCTAAAACAAGAACCACCTATCCCTAAACTCCAGACCCACCTAATCCTGAACCTTGGACCCACCTACAATCCTGCACCATCTTGCAAAGAAACCCTAAACCTTCTATCATAAGAAAGGACCCTTCCCTGACAACTCCCTAGCAGCACCCTAATCTTCTTTTTGCTTAGTCCTCTATATCTACCCAAGTCTGTAAACCGAAGTCTGGTCTCAAATTTTACAGGACTCCCCTTGGCAGGTTTCTCCCAAAAAACCTGTTACTGCTGAGCTGCCGCCACCCTCCTCTCCCTTTATTTCCTCACGAAGGATGAGTGTGGTGGCTCACACCTGTAATCCCAGGGGTTCAAGGCTCAGAAGGATGAGACGGGAGGAACACAAGTTTAAGGGCAACCTCAGTAACTGAGGCCCTAAGCAACTGAGCAAGACCCTGTATCAAAATAAATAAAAAGGGCTGGGGATGTGGCTCAGTGGTTAAGGGTCCCTAGGTTCAATTCCTCATACCAAAAAGAAAAGAAAAAAAGAATACAAATAATAAATGCTGGAGAGGATGTGGAGAAAAAGGAACAGTTACACTGTGGGATTGTAAATTAGTATGACCACTATGGAAATAAGTATGTTGGTTCCTCAAAAGGCAGGACTGGAGCCACCCTATGACCCAGCTCTACCACTCCTCAGTATTTATCCTAAACAAAGACATCATACTACATTGATAATGTGCATTCCCATGTTTATAGCAGCACAATTCACAATAGCCAATCTGGAACCAGTCTATGTGTCCGTCAATACATGAGTGGATAAAGAAAATGTGGTATATGTGGGTGCAGTAGCACAAGCCTATAATCCCAACAGCTTGGGAGGCTGACACAGGAAGATTGCAAGTTCAAGGCCAGCCTCAGCAACTTCGTGAAGCCCCAAACAACTTAGTGAGACCCAGTCTCAAAATTTAAAAATGGATGGGGAGGGGCTGGAGCAGTGGCACTTGCCTGGCATGCACCAGGATGTGGGTTCAAACCCCAGCACCACATACACAATGAAGTGTCAGAGCGACAAAAGCCACGTGAAAAAGTAAATAAAATTGATTCTTTCTCACTGTCCCTCTTTAAGAAAAAAAAAGGGCAGGGGGATGAGGATGTGGCTCAGTAGTTCAATCCCTGGTACCAAAAAATAAAAAGAAGGAAGGAAGGAATAAAAATAAAATGCAGTATATGTACACAATAGAATTTAGTCATCCAAGAAGAAAAATGAAATTTTCATGTGCAGGAAAATGGATGGAACTGAGACCATTATGTTTGGAGAAATAAGTCAAACTTAGGAGTTCAAGGGTCCTATGTTTTCTTTCATATGCAGGAGCTAGAGAGGAAAAAGAGGTGCAGGTGGGGGGTGTCTCATGGAAATCAAAGGGAGATCAGTAGAATCTGGGCATGGTGCTGCATGCCTGTAATCCCCAGCAGCTTGGGAGGCATAGGCAAGAGGATTGCAAGTTCAAAGACAGTCTCAGCAACTTAGGCCCTAAGCAACTTAGGAAGACCCTATCTCAAAATAAAAAATAAAATGGGTGGGGGATGTGGCTCAGTGGTTAAGCCCCCCTGGGTTCAATCTGGTGGGGAGAGAGTGGGGGAAGCTAAGTGGAGGAAAGGGACCAAAAAGTGGGTAGGAGGGGAGAAGTGCTGGGGCGTGATATTAGCCAAATTGTTATGCTGTGTGCATGTACAAATATGTAACAAATCCCATCCACGCACCAGTAAAAAAAATGTGGGAAAAAAAGTAAGAACCGGAGATGCAGCTTAGTGGAAGAGTACTTGCTTATTCGCATATGCCAGGCCCTGGATTCAACCCCTAAGAACCCCCCCCCAAAAAAAAAAGACCTACAGGGAAAATAGGCAAAGGGTATAAATGCAGCTCCAGGGGGAAAAATTAAGAGAATGAGACAATTCCAAACACAAGGACAGAAAAGTCCTCAAGTGGAACGTTCACTAAAGAACAGTGTTTAGATGCCATTGTGTGTGTGTGTGTGTGTGTGTGTGTGTGTGTGTGTGTGTGTTTTAAAGAGACAGACAGAAATAACTTTATTTAGTTTTTCACATGGCCTTAGTTGCTCCAACACTTAGTTGTGTACGTGGTGCTGGGGTTTGAACCCAGGTCCTCGTGCTTGCCAGGCAAGCGCTGAAACCGCTGAACCACCGCTCCAGCCCCTGTGTTTTTTTTTTTTTTGGTTTGTTTGTTTGTTTGTTTTTGAAGTGGGGATCAAACCCAGAGGCATATTACCACCAACCTACATCCCTGGCTATTTATTTATTTATTTATTTATTTATTTATTTATAGGCAGGGTCTTGCTAAGTGGCTTAGGGCCTCGCTAAGTCACTGCGGCTGGTCTCAAAATCTCAGTCCTCCTGTCTCAGCCTCCAGAGTCACCGGGATTACAGGGGTGCACCGCCGCACCCGACTATCTCCAGTCCTTTTCATTATTTTGAGACAGGATCTCGCTAAATTGCTGAGGCTGGCTTTGAACTTGCAATCTTCCTGCCTCAGCCTCTGGAGTCTCCAGGATTACAACATATGCCACCACACCCAACACAAATTTCTTTTAAAGATAGAATCAATTTTATTTTATTTTTCATCTGGCCTTTGTTTCTCCAACACTTTTTTTTTTTTTTAAAGAGAGAGGGACAGTGAGAGAGACAGAGAAAGAGAAACAACTTTATTTAGTTTTTCACATGGCTTTAGTTGCTCTAACACTCAGTTGTGTACGTGGTGCTGGGGTTTGAACCCGGGTCCTCATGCTTGCCAGGCAAGCACCAAAACCACTGAGCCACCGCTCCAGCCCCAATCCAACAATTAATTATGTATGTGGTGCTGGGGTTCAAGCCCGTGTCCTTGCTCATGCCAGGCAAGCTCCATGACTGCTGTTACCACTGCTCCAACCCCCCAACACATATTCTTAAGTATATACAGAAGACAGCATAAGAAACTGGGAATAAGTGGGTGCAGTACATGTCTGTAATCTCAACTACTTGGGAGGCTGAGGCTGAAGGATTGCAAATTCAAAGCCAGCTTGGGCAATTTAGGGAGACTCTGATTCAAAACAAAATTTTAAAGTGCTGGGGGTGGGCACTGGAGAGGTGGCTCAGTGGTTATGGCACTTGCCTGGCAAGCATGAAGATGCAGGTTCAAACCCCGGCTCTGTGTACATAATTGATTCTCTCTTTCTCTCTCACTGTCCCTCTCTCAAAACAACAATAACAAAAAAAAAAAAGTGCTAGAGGGACTCCACCCCGTGTGGAACACCTGTGATCCCAGCTGCTGAGGAGGCTAAGGCCGGAGGATCTCAAGTCCAAAGCCAACCTCAGCAATTTTGTGAGGCCCTGAGAAACTTAGCAAGCCCCTATCACAAAATAAAAAATAATAAAAGAACAAGGGCTGAGGATGTAGCTTAGCAGTAAAGTGCCCCTGCATTCAATCCCAGGTACCAAAGACAGATAAAGAAGTGCTGGGCAGGTAGCTCAGTGGTAGAGCACTTGCCTAGCCCGTGTGGTTCTGGGTTCAGTCCCCAGCACTGTGGGGAGGTGGCGGTTGGTGCTGTGTGTGGTGGCACAGGCTTGTAATCCCAGGGCCTCAGGAGACTGAGGTAGGAGGATCACAAATTCAGGGGCAGCCTAGTCAATTTAGCATGACCCTATGTCAAAATAAAATTTTTATTTGTTTTCACTGGTACTAGAGATTGGCCCTTTTATTTTATTTTTAATTTTTTTAAGAGAGAGAGGGACAGTGAGAGAGAGAGAAAGAGAGAATCAGTTTTATTTAGTTTTCCATGTGGCTTTCGTGCTCCGACACTTTGTTGTGTACATGGTGCTGAGGTTTGAACCCGAATCCTTGTGCATGCCAGGCAAATGCTGTAACTGCTGAGCCACCGCTCCAGCCCCTATTTTATTTTATTTTAAAGAGAGAGAGAGAGGGAGGGAGGGAGAGAGAATCAATTTTATTTAGTTTTTCATGTGAATTTCGTTGCTCCGACACTTCATTGTGTTGGTGGTCCTGGGGTTTGAACTCGTGTCCTCATGCATGCCAGTGTCTCCAACTGCTGAGCCACTGCTGTAGCCCCAGGTCCTCTTTATTTTGAGGAAGGGTTTTGCTAAATTGTCCAATCTGATCTCGAATTTGTGATTCTTCCACCTTAGCCTCCCACGTAGCTGGAATTACAGGGGTGCTCCACCAAGCACAAGTCAAAATAGAATTTATTTATTTATCTATTTATTTATTATTTATTTATTTATTTTTAGGGCTGAGGACCAAACTTGGGGCCTTGAGCATGCCAGGCAAGCGCTCTGCCACTGAGCTAAATCCCCAACCCCTTATTTATTTTTAAAGAGAGAAGGGCTGGAGCAGTGGCTCGTCAGTTAAAGTACTTGCCTGGCATGTGCAAGGACCTGGGTTCAAACCCCAGCCCTATGTATACACCGAAGCGTTGGAGAAGTGAAAACCAGGTGAAAAACTAAATAAAATTGATTCTTTCTCTCTTTTTTTTTAAAGAGAGAGGGACAGTGAGAGAGAGAGAAAATCAGTTTTATTTAGTTTTTCATGTGAATTTCATTGCTCCAACACTTGGTTGTGTACGTGGTGCTGGGGTTTGAACTCTGGTCCTCGTGCATGCCAGGCAAGTGCCATAACCACTGAGCCACCGCCAGTGAGCCACTGCTCCAGCCCCTACCCCTCTCTCTAAAAAAAAAAGAGAGAGAAGAAGATTTATTTTATTTATTTATTTTTCATCTGGCCTTTGTTTCTCCACCACTCATTTTGTGTATTTATGGTGCTAGAGTTTGAACCCAGATCCTCGCACATGCCAGGCAAGCACTCCAACCTCTGAGCCACCACTCCACCCCCTATATAAGAGCTGGGTATGTAGTTCAGTGGCAAAGCATTTGTCTGGCATGTGGGAGCCCCTGGGATCCATCTCCTGAAGCACAAAAAGAAATCTCCAGAAACACAGAAAGAAAGAGAGAGGAAGGAAGGAAAGGAAAGTAGGGAAACAGACAAACTGGTAAGAGTGACGGGTGGTTGTCTCAGTATAGGCTCCAGTTTACGAGGGAATAGAGGTGTTACTCTTTTTTTTTTTTTTTTTTTTTTTTTTTTTTTGGTACTGGGGATTGAACCTAGGGGCATTTAACCACTGAGTCACAGCCCCAGCTTTTTTTTTTCTTTTTAAGAGAGAGGGACAGGCAGGGGTTGGGGATTTAGCTCGGTGGCAGAGCGCTTGCCTAGCATGCTCAAGGCCCTGAGTTTGGTCCTCAGCCCTGAAAAAAACAAACCACCACAACAACAAAAAACAAAACAAAACAAAGAGAGAGGGACAGTGAGAAAGAGAGAGAGAAACAATTTTTATTTAGTTTTTCATGTGGCCTTGTGTACGTGGTGCTGGGGTTCAAATTCTCGTACTCGCGCATGCTGGGCAAGCACCGTAACTGCTGAGCCATGGCTCCAGCCCCAGCCCCAGCCCTTTTTTTTATTTTATTTTATTTTTTATGAGACAGGGTCTCAATCAATTGCTTAGAGCCTCACTAAATTTCTGAGGCTGTCTTTGAACTTGCGATCCTCCTGTTTCAGTCTCCTGAGCCACCAGGATTACAGGTCTGTGCCTTTCAAATTTTGTACTAAGCATTTATTAATCAAAATGATTTTAAGAGGGGCTGGAGCGGTGGTGGCTCAGTGGTTATGATGCTTGCCTGGCATATGCGAGGACATGGGTTCAAACCCCAACACCACGTACACAACGAAGTCTCAGAGCAACGAAAGCCACATGAAAAACTAAATAAAACTGATTCTCTCTTTCTCTCTCTTACTGTCCCTCTCTCTTAAAAAAAAATTTTTTTTAGGGGCTGGAGTGCTGTCTCAGCAGATACAGCGCTTGCCTGGTATTCACGAGGACATGGGTTCAAACCCCAGCACCGATGTACATAACTGTCAGAGCAACGAAGGCCATGTGAAAAACTCAATAAAAATTGATTTCTCTCTCTCTCTCTCTCTCTCACTGTCTTTCTCTCTTTAAAAATAATAATAATAATTTTAAGATTAAGCAAAAACAAAAAAGCGGTCATTCAACCAGGTGTGAGCTCCTTCTTGACAAATGTATTACTCTCACATATTCTTTCCTCAAGTATCTCCAAAATAAAATTGTGAACTCTTCCAGGATAAAAACCTGCATACCTGAGTGTTCAATAAATATTGGGGCCCGCCTGTAATCCCAGAGACTCTGGTGATTGAGGCAGGAGAATCACAAGTTCAAAGCCAACCTCAGCAACTTAGGGAGACCCTAGGCAACTGAGTAAGACCCTGACTCAAAATAAGAAATAAAGGCCTGGGGATGTAGCTCAGTGGTAAAGTGCTCCTCTTCTTAATCACAGCCAATCCCCCCCCCAAAAAAAAATAAACAAAATATTAGGTTGACAAAATGAACTCTTCGAGGCTACTCCATCTCACAGAAATGCTTCTCGTTCCTCTCTGGACCTTCCTATGAGTCATATTATTCAGTTCCCATTTGTATCTTGAATCCAGATACCATGCTCACTGTAAGCAACTGCTCAGTGCGACTGAGTGGGTAGGAGAGGCTAGCAATGTGTCTGCACATCTGATCTGGAATATCGTCTTGTTTGCCAGCCCTATTTGGGGGTGGTGTCCTCCCTGATTCTATTTCAACTCACAGGGAATGTGGGTTAAGGGAGGCTGTCTCTTTAAGAACAGTGGCCCCACCCTCTAAAGGGATCAGCTGAATCCGTGTCACATGACTCTGGTGTCTTCTACCAGCTTAAATTGTCACAGCCGCATGTGCGGCTGTGGGGAGCCCCGCTGGGGTTGGGGTCCCCATATCCCCAGCCCCTTGCTTCTCTTGAGTCTCCTGTCCACAGCTCCGTTTGGTCTTCTCGGGGAGGAGACCCGCCAGGTGAGGAGTCAGGGACTAGAACAATAGGTTTCAGGAAATGCTGCCCTTCTAGGGTGGCTGGAATTTGGGGCAACCAAGGGGTGGAGGATGACTGTAAAGAGAAGTGTTTTGAACCTCGGGGGAACAGGGGCATCCCTGGGTCACGGGAAAGGCTGGTGGAGTAGACGGAGCAGGTATGATGACTCCTTGCTTTCTGGTGAAGTCTGGACCCTGATTTGGTCCTGGGCGACCCAGGTCCAGGCAAATGTTAGGAGTTAATTATTATTCTTTGCCCTGCGCCCTGATCTCCTCTCCACCAGAGTCAGGGTGATCCTGCTCGACCCCCGAGCCCCTCTCCTCCACCCCACCTCTGCCCTTACTCCAGATTCCCTCTGCTCTTACACCCTAACCTTAACCCTCTCGCCTAGGTCCCCACTGCCCCATGCCTTCCTTAGGATTGCCCAAGCCCGTTCCCCCACACCCCCATGCTTCTCCTTTGCCTGTGTCTGTCCCTGATCCTGTTCTCCCAACCCTCAACGACTCCAATTTCCAGGTATCGCTGGAGGTTATCTCTGGCTCTCCAGGCCTCCCCCAGAACCTGCTTCACATTCGGGCAGTGGGCACCAACTCCACACTGCACTATGTGTGGAGCAGCCTCGGGCCACCAGCAGTGGTGCTGGTTGCCACCAACACCCCCCACAGTGTCCTGAACGTCAATTGGAGTTGTCTGCTGTCCCCTAAGCCTGACGGGGGCCTGACGGTGCTTCCAGAGGACAGCATCCAGTTTTCTTCCGCCCTTATCTTCACCAGGGTGAGGAGATTGGGGGAGACGAGAGGGAATAGCACAGAGGGAAGGATGGAAGGCTGGGAGTGGACGAAGAAGACTTAGACGTGGGAGCCTGGGCGTGGGCATGGGGTAGCACAGGTGATCAGGGGAAAGCGAGATTGCTGCAAACCCAGTTCCACCCACCCGCCCCCAGCTGCTGGAGTTTGACAGCACCAACACATCAGATGCGGAGGCAGGGCCTCTGGGGAAACCATATCCTCCGTATTCCTTGGCTGAGTTCTTGTGGAACAACATCACTGACTCACTGGATCTTGCCACCCTGAGTGCCACATTTCGAGGCCACCCTGTGCACGACCCTACCAGGGCTTTTGCCAATGGCAGCCTGGCCTTGAAGGTAAGGGTGTAAGAAAACAGAAGGAACTCAGAAGGCTGGTGTAGCAGGGGGACCGTTGATGGGGAAACCCTGAAGCTCGGGTATCCAGTCTTCATCCCAACCCTTCTACCCTTCTAGGTCCAGGCCTTCCCCAGATCCGGCCGACCTGCCCAGCCCCCTCGCCTCCTGCACACGGCAGACACCTGCCAACTAGAAGTGGCACTGGTTGGGGCCTCTCCCCGAGGAAACCACTCGCTGTTTGGGCTGGAAGTCGTCACCGTGGGGAAGGGCCCTGACTGCCCCCTGATGCAGGAGCAGCACTCCATTGATGACGAGTATGCACCTGCTGTCTTCCAGGTCAGGTCGCCATGGAAGGGGCAGATGGACGGGCAAGTAGGCAGGACCCCATTAGGACCTCCAACACTTAGTTGTGTACGTGGTGCTGGGGTTTGAACCCGGGTCCTCGTGCATGCCAGGCAAGCACTGTAACCGTTGAGCCACCGCTCCAGCTCCTATTTGTTTCTCTTTTGAAGTACTCTACTAATGAATCCCACTCAGTCTCTGCTCTCGGGGGAGGGAGCCAAAAGGTAGTGTCGCATGACTTGGGTTCTACAATGGGGATCTCCATGGGGCCTGGAGTCCTAGGGGACGGAGCTTGGTGCAGACTCACAGGGGCTGGAACAGAACTCAGGGCTCATCCGGCTCAGCTCCCCTTTCTTCAGAGGAAAGACCAAGGCCCTGATGCAAACAGGCTTAGGACTCAGGATCCTGGCTTCCCTTAGCAGTCACTGCTAGTGACACATGGAGGCGGAGAGAGAAGGGGGAAGAGAAGGGTCAGTCTTCACCCTGCCTCGTTTGCCTTTCTCCTCAGTTGAACCAGTTGCTGTGGGGCTCCCTCCCGACCGGCTTCATGCAGTGGCGACCAGTGGCTTTCTCCCAGAAGCAGGGGGGCCGAGAAGCAGCCCTGCCCTGCCAGGCTTCTTCTCTTCACCCCAGCTTATCATACTCTTTCTCCCAGTCACCCATTGTTCAAGCCTTCTTTGGGTCGCAAGGCAACTTCTGTTCCTTCAACCTGACCTTTGGGGCTTCCACAGGCCCAGGCTACTGGGACCAATACTACCTGAGCTGGTGAGAGCCAGATCCTGGGCTGCCACGGTTGATGGGGATTGAAGTGGAGCGGGGAGGGTTGAGTCTCCCAGCCTTGCTCCTAAACCTGCTCTCTTCCCTTTCTTCTTGCTCTAGGTCAATGCTTCTTGGTGTGGGCTCACCTCCCATGGATGCCTTGTCCCCACTAATCCTAGGAATTATGGCAGTGGCCCTGGGTGCTCCAGGGCTCATGTTGCTGGGGGGAGGCCTGGTTCTGCTGCTGCGCCACAAGCAGTCAGAGTACCAGTCCATAAATTGAGACCCACTATCTAGACGGAAGGACATTCCTGGACCTGCCTTGCTGCGCCTGGGCTGCTGGAAGTTGACGAGTCAGTGTTCCAGCTGGCTCATCCCTTCTGTGGCACTTTTCTGCAGAAACCAAATTCAACTTCTCCTGGGGACACGGGATGGGGCCTCCTAAATATCTCGTGGAGGGGCCAGGGTCAGGGTTATTGCTAAATGAAAGGTCTTGTGTTGTCCCCATCTCCCCATTTCCCTTGGTTGAGACTCAAAGGCCAGAATGAGAGTGACCCTAAAGGGAATGAAATAAGAGTTTTTTTCTACAAGGTTCCAGCCTGTCAGCATGTCAATATTGTTGGGTTTGGTTTCAGGGAATGGGAGGGCTAAGAGATGGGTTTGGAAAACAGATTTGTTTGAGGCCCCATTTCCTCACCAGACCTAGTTCTTGTCCTCTCTGCGGAACTTGGGCTCCTGCCAGCTATCTTATGCCATGTGGACCTGAGAGAGATTTCTGGTGCAGTTTGAATCAAACAAGGAAGGGATACTTGAAATTGGACAGGGGAGGGACAAACAGGAAGAAGGAGCCAATGAAGACTGTGATAGTGATTTATTGTTACACACGCGCACACACACACACACACACACACACATTAACATCAACCATTCTGCCTTCCAACCACTCCCCAGCCACAAATGGGTACGCACCCCCCTCTTGGGAGTCATATTTCCCTGTCCCCTCTTATCTTCCCATGGGAAGCATCACTTCTGGAAAGTGTGGAGGTGAGAAGTTACAGGAGCGTGCATAAGTTGTAAAAGAGGAGGCAGCACCTCTGGACGGGGGCAGCCAGAAAAGTCTTGAGGCTAACAGACCTTTAAGACCAGCCATGGAGGATCCCAAACCCAGGACCCCCAGATTTTCACCAAATGTGTAAGTCCTCATTTGATTTGATGCCAAACTCTATCCTTGGGCTTGGGCAGCTCTCTGGTCTGCTTAAGATCCTCTGCTTGTTCAACTAACACAGAAATAGTCAGGGTTTGGCTGTGGCGGAGTGGGGCAGAATCCAGCATTAGGGAGGCCTAGAGGCAGTAAAAGGATGTTCAGGAAGAAACCATGCCTCTCCCCATGGTCTGGGGCCATGTGGTCCTCAGCATCCTTAAGGGACATGGCTGGCCCCCTCTTTCTCTGTAAGAAAAGTCCCTTCTTTAAGACTATGCCAAGGCTCAGAGGTGAAGGACAGCAGTGGCTAGAAGGGAACAAGGTTTGATCCAGACTCTGATGGGATAATACCCCTGTGGGGCAGTAGCAGGGTTCCTCCCACAGAAGTCCCAGGGCTGAGGGACAAAGCCGAGGCCCGCAGTCTGGGTCAGAGAAGCGTGGTGGGCCCACTGCGCCCGGGCTGCTCAACCCCAGGAGAGGGGCCTGTAGTCAGAGGCGGAGCGGGCATAGTCCGGGTAGTCCAGGCGGCTCTCAGAGGCAGTGAGCATGCGTTCGGGCTCCACCATGAACATGTAGTAGAGGTTCCACACCAGCATGGCCAGCAGTGGCAGGAACGTGAGACCATAGCCGAAGCCTCGGAAGGAGCGGCCCACGGCGAAGGTCAACCAGTATATTAGCCTGCAGGGCAATGCAAGGGTCAGCCAGCTGGCAACAGACCAGCAGGGGAAGACGAGTGAAGAAGGCAGGGGGTGCGGGGTGCAAATGCGAGGTTTCTGCCAGGTACAGGGCCAATTACTGCAAGTGCACTACTGACTTGGAATTTTCTTTCTTTTTTTTTTTTAAAGACGGGGACAGTGAGAGAGACACAGAAAGAGAGAAACAACTTTATTTAGTTTTTCACATGGCCTTAGTTGCTCCAACACTCAGTTGTGTACGTGGTGCTGGGATTTGAACCCAGGTCCTCGAGCCTGCCAGGCAAGCTCCGAAACCGCCGAGCCACCGCTCCAGCCCATGACTTGTGATTCTCCCCATACCTCTGTGATGAATCTATTATCTCCTTCCACTCTTTTATTTACTTTCCAAATTTCAATAAAAAATTTTTTTTGAGGGGCTGGAACAGTGGCTCAGCAGTTACAGCGCTTGCCTGGCATGCGTGAGAACACGGGTTCAGACCCCAGCACCACGTACCCAATGAAGTGTTGGAGCAATGAAGGCCACGTGAAAAATAAAAATTGGTTCTCTCTCTCTCTTAATGTCCTCTCTATCTCTATCAAAAAATTGAGTGGGCAATATACATACACATGGTTCAAGATTCAATAAGATACTAAAAATATCTTCTTCCCTTTCCCCTGTTTCCTCCAGACTCCCACCCTACATTTATCCAATATTATGGTTCCTTATGCATCGAGTGCTTTTTATACACATACAGTTTGTAGGTGGTGCTGGGGAATCAAACCCAGGGCCTTGCATGCATGTAGTAGACAATCACTCTATACCCCCAGCCTCAACAAAAAGAAAGTTTTGTCATCTTTTTCCTTTTTTTTTTTTTTTTTTTTTTGGTACTGGGGATTGAACCCAAGCGTGCTTAACCACTGAGCTCAAATCCATACCTTTTTTATTTTTTTATTTTGATATTTTGAGACAGAGTCTGACTAAGTTGCTCAGGGTCGCTCTAAGTTGATGATGCAGACTTTGAACTTGTGATCCTCCTGCCTCAGCTTCTGGAGCCACCGGGATTAACAGGCCTATGCCACTGCATCTGAATTATTTTTCATTTTGAGACTGGGTCTCACTAAGTTGCTGAAGCTAGCCCTTGAACTTGTGACCCTCCTACCTCACAGCCTCCTGAGTCACTGGGATTACAGGTGTGCACCGCCATACCCAGCTATATAGACTTTAGTATGTTGATTCCCCTCCCCATTTTATGTATCTTGGAGATAATTTCATATCAGTATATAAAGTTTCCCCATTCTTTCACAGCTGCAGGGCGTTTGCATTTATTGTTTTTTTTTTTTTAATAAAGAGAGAGGGACAGTGAGAGAGACAGAGAAAGAGAGGAACAACTTTATTTAGTTTTTCACATGGCCTTAGTTGCTCCAACACTCAGTTGTATACGTGGTGCTGGGGTTTGAACCCGGGTCCTCGTGCTTGCCAGGCAAGCGCCAAAACCCCTGAGCCACCGCCCCAGCCCTGTATTTATTCTTTCATCAATGAAGAAAGTAAGGTTTCACATTGCTCGAAGGGAAATAGCAAAGACATGATTTGAACCCAAGCCTGTTCATCACCTCCTCTTCCAAGAGGCAGAAAGAGACAGTAAGGAAGGGCTTGATATTCAGAGGGATAGATCAGTCACAAAAACAAAAAACAAAAAAACTTCCCCTCTTGGAAGACTCAGAATATACTCTTCCTCAATGGCAGAGGGAAAAACAAATTACTTTTAATATATGAAGGATGATGTATTACAAAATTAATGTGCTCCTACTACTTTTACCTATAAAGGGGTGAGAAGATGCTTCCTGTTCACCAGAAGGCAGATGGTATAAGACTTCCAAATTTGTGAGTCCTTATCAAATTCCAAATTTTAAGCACTCTACTTGAATTAACTTCTTTAATCCTCACAACCCCATTTTATAGATGATGAAACTGAGGCACAATATGCTTTAAAAAGTTGCCTACACCAGAGAGGGATAGGCTGGGCATGATGGCTCACGCCTGTAATCCTAGTGGCTTGGGAAGCTAAGTTCAAAGACAACCTTAGCAACTTAGTGAGGCTTGGGCAACTCAGCAAGACCCTGTCTCAAGATAAAAAATCAACCAGGCTGGGAGTATGGCTCAGTGGTTAAGAGCCCCTACGTTAGATTTCTGGTACTAAAAGAAAAGAGAAGGATGGACTCTGGACGGAAGAGGGAAGGGGCCTGGATTGTAGTCTTGCCACTGTTGTTAACCAACCTGAGCAACATTTCTGACCCAATCTGTTTGTGATTTCCTCTGTAAAATGGGAAGTCTGAACCAGACAATCACTGAGTTTTTCTTTAGCTCCCTGATGATTCTTATCTATCACTGAGCTACACCCCCAGACCCTCTTTTTTCCCCCCCAGCCCCTTTTTAAAAAATCTTTTTTTTTCAAAGCTGAGGACCGAACTCAGGGCCTTGTGCGTGCCAGGCAAGTGCTTTGCCGCTGAGCTAAATCCCCAACCCCTTGTTTTTTTATTTTGAGACAGGGTCTTGCTGAGTTGTGGATGCTGGCCTTGGACTTAGGATCCTCCTGCCTCAGCCTGTCAAGTTGTTGGGATTAAAGGTGTGCACCACTGGGCCTGGCTTCAGCCAGCTTCTGAGACCAGTATTCCCAAGGGTCAGAGACGGGAGGTTGAGTTACATGAGCAGGAATGTAGTTATCCCAGGGAAATCTACTGGGAGAACATGCAAGGCTGTATGATGGTCAGGAAGCTGGTGGAACAGCTGAACTGCAGACAACAATCAAAAGTGATAGAAGGCTAATGTTAGCTCAACAGGAAGTCTATTTTAGCAGTTACAGCTACCTGGCATTCTATATCGAAAGTAACAGAGGAAATGTATCAGGAGAGAATGTAATGACTTGCATCCTGGTTCAGAAATTCATAGATGCCTTCTGGGTTAACAGTGGTTCACATGAAAACATCCCCAGGACTGGGGGTGTAGCTCTGTAGTAGAGTTTGTGCCTAGCATATGCGAGGCCCTGGTTCAACCCCTAGAACAACAACAAACCCCGTTAATGATTTCAAGTGATTATATACTCTGAATGAAAGGCGAGGAATGAGGCTGTAGGAAAGTTCTTGTGGCTTGTTTGAATGAAGAGGACAGACAGGACCCTTGACCAGGCTCCCTCTTCATTGACAAGCAGGAAAATTTCCTGCCCAGAGAGGAGACAGATCAGCAAAGGGACCAGGGTCATTTAGAGATTAGGGGAGTAGGGTGTAAGAGTGGGAGGAATTGAGAGCTGTTGTTAAATATCTGAATTTGTCCTAGGCAATTTTGGAGGTCAGAGCCAGGGCAGAATTTTTTAGCACAATACCGTGTAAGGAAATTCTAACAATTTGAACCATTTAAAATGAAAACAGAGGGCTGGAGTGGTGGCTCGGTGGTTGGAGCACTTGCTTGGCAAGTGTGAGGACCCTGGTTCAAACCCCAGCACTACATACACAACTAAGTGTTGGTGAAACAAAGACCAGATAAAATACTAAATAAAACTGACTCTTTCTCTCTCTCCTTCTCTTTCTTAAAAAAAAAAAAAAAAAAGGAAACAGATTGCCTTAAAAAGAATCGAGTAGGGGCTGGAGCAGTGGCTCAGCGGTAACGGCACTTGCCCAGCATGCGAGAGGATGCAAGTTCAAACCCCAACACCACGTACACAACGGAGTCTCGGAGCAACAAAAGCCATATGAAAAACTAAAATAAAATAAAAATTGATTCTCTCTCTCTCTTTCTTTCACTGTCCCTCTCTCTTAAAAAAAAAAGAAAAGAATTGAGTAGGGGCTGGAGCCATGGCTCAGTGGTTACAGTGCTCACCTAACATGCGTGAGGATGTGGGTTCAAACCCCAGCACCACACACACAACGACGTGTTGGAGCAACGAAAGCCACATGAAAAACTAAATAAAAATTGATTCTTTCTCTCTTTCACTGTACCTCTCTCTTTAAGAAAAAAAAAAAGAATTGAGTATTTGGTGTTCAGCTGGAGGCTAAAATCTTAAACTGCCTGACCCGAGAGCTACAGAGGCAGATGAAAGTGACTGCAGTGGGTACACTGGTCTAAACGTAAATAACACCTGAACTGGGTGTGGTGGTACACACACACCTGTAATCCCTGTTACTCAGGCGGTTGAGCCAGGAAGATCCAAGTTCAAGCCCAGCCTAAGCGACTTAGTGAGACCCTGTCTCAAACTAGAAAGAGAAAAGGGCTGAGAGGTGTAGCTCCGAGAATAGAGCACTTGCTTAGCATGTGGGGGAGCCTGGGCTCAATCTGAACTACCACAAAAGTTAAATATGTTAAAGTCCACTTAAAAAGAGAAAAAGTGGATTCATCTCTCCAGGGTGTATCCAGAAAGCCCCTGATCCTAGACATTGAGATGCTTGGCTCCTCTAGCACCATCACCCCCACCCACCATGCCAACCCCCAGCCCCTACTCACCGGGAGATGGCAAAGAGGCCGGTGAGCAGAGGGAGCAGCTTGAGGGTGTCCTGGGGAAGGTAGGTAGAAAGCACAGCCAGGTTGAAGAAGTAGAGGATGAACAGCTGGACTGACTGAGCCACATACTGCCGGTGGATCTCCACCTCCCGCCTTGGCTCTCCAAAGGGCCGGAGGGCCGAAAAGCAGAACAGGCTCAGCCCGTACACCAAGAGCCCTGGATGGGGTGGAGAAGCACACAGGTTCACAACAGGCAGGAGCTAAAGGTGGGAAGGCCGGGGCAGGATTCATCATAGGGGGCTCATGAGCAGGGGCTCTCAAGCAGGGGCTCTCCACAGTGTGGCACAGGTGGTCACGTATGGATAGCACTAAAGGGTTTAGGCTGAATGGAGGAAGGCTAGGAAGCTCTTCCCCATCCAGTCCACTTCCTGGATGCCCTCTTTCTTCTCCCAGGGCCCAGACTCACCCAGAACGATGGGGAAGGTAGCAAAGACCCCACAACGCAGTGTGTACACCAGGCGGGAACTCAGGGTGGGCAACCGTGGGGCGTCAAAGGGCAGGAAGGCATAGGCCCCATACAGAAGACAGGGGAAGAGGATGAGGGCTGCTCCCACTGAGGCCACGGCCCTTAGCCCCTCACGGCCTCCACAGCCCCCGCAGCCCACACAGGATCGTCCAGGTGGCCTCACAACTGCTTCAGCCCACTTTCGCTCAAGGGGCTCTGGGTGGGTGGCCCGGATGGGCAGGAAGGTCCGGCGCTCGCTCTCGCCTGGCTCACAGCGTACAATGAGGTCTTCTTGGGGCCGCTTCTCAATGCACTGTAAGTCGATGGGCACAAAGGCCCGGGCCGCTTTCTCAGGGAGCAGGTTGACATCGTCTTCAGGCAGCTCCTCTGGCTTGGTAGGTGGCTCTGATTTGAGGGGCTCTGGCTCAATGTCCCGCCAGCCAGGGGGATCCAGGAATGGGGCACTGGGCTGGGGGTCAGTCCCCCAGGGCAAGGTGGCAGCCTCACTTACTGTGCTGTCTAGACCATCTTCAGCCCCATCTCTGGCTGTGGGAGAGCCAACTGAAGACCCCACTCTGAGGGACTCAGCTCCAGGGGACTCGGTCCCACATTCCCCTTCCGGCTGCCGGCCATTCGGCACCAAAGCTTGAGATGGGCTCTTTGGAGTCTCAGGCCCCTTCATTTCCAGCAGGGCCAAGGTTTCGGGTTCTGCCATCCTGGGCCTCAGTTCTGGGGTCTACCACAAGATCATGCTGGAGGGAGCAGAGGAAAGCTCTGTCAGAAACCCCTGTCTTCTGGGATAGTTTCAGAACTGGAACTCTCCAGGGCAGCTGGCCTCTTGGGCTTTGGCCCCTTCTCCTCATGAAGAAGAGTGCGCAGCAAGGTGTTGAAACAGAGGGAGGTGGAAGGGCAGCTGAAATGGAGGCACCCTTTCAACATCAAATGCCATCCAGCAGGACAGAGTGAGTCAAGGGGCACAGGCCCTGGCAGCTGTGACCTTAGCCCCACCCACATATTCTACCCCCTCCACCAAAACCCCTGGAGTCATGGCCACCCCAGTGCAGGAACAGCAGGAAGAGGAGGTGTTTAGAATGTTGCAAGAGCTTCTTTCCCACCAAGGATCTTCCCTCAGAGAAGATCCTGCCCCACTGTCCCACTACCTCCCCTTCTCCCTGTAGATCCCTGCGTGGAGCCTTCCTGAAAACGGATACCACTGACAAATCTGGCCTGAAGAGTGGCAGTAGTGGAGCACAGGGTCCTTTCATCTCCAGTCCAGTTGGTGGTCAGTTTCCAAAATCCTCACTTAGCCCCTCACAGCCTCCACAGCTCCACAGCTCACCCATCTCTACATGGCCTGAGTTTGTCTATTCTGATGTTTAGGTCCAAGCATGGCTGTTTTCCAAGCTTTCTCTCCTCCCTACCGCCCACCATCTCACCGCTTCTGGATGAGGCTAATTCCCCTCCTTCACCTCCTCAAGAACCCTCCTGCCCTTGTCCTTTGGACCCATGATACCCTCTTACTTTTCATCTGGAGAGAGGTAGAAGGTCTCCAGCATCTGGGAAAGAGCTACCCAGCTCTCTGCTGGCTCTGCAAGTATTTTCTCTCCGTCTCTCCTCCCTTTACCCGTGTCTCCAAACCTGTCTGACCAGAGCAGGTGGGGCCCAGTTTAAAGGGGCAGGCCACACCCTGCTGAATCTGCCGACAGAAAAAGCATTTGTGGAGGACGTCATCCTTTCTGAAAGTGGGGGGGTGCACCTTGGACAGAGGTGTAGGAGCTCCCAGCTCAGGAAAGCAGAAGGGGCAAGAATGAAATAATGCACTAAAGTAGACTTGGAGTAGGATAACTAGAAAACAAGACAGTATTTGTCCATTTATTCATTCAATAGATCTTTATTAAGAATCTATTAATAGCTGTGCACTGTTCTAGGCCCACAGAAGAGAACAAGATGACAGTCAAGAAGATCTCTGCCCCTGAGTTTATGTTCTATTGGGGTAACAGATAATAAAGAAGACTCAAAGCTGGGTGTGGTGGTGCATGCCTGAAATCCCAATGACTCGGGAGACTGAGGTAGGAGGATCACAAGTTTGAGGATACCCTCAGGAACTCAGACCCTCAGCAAATAAGTGAGACTTTGCCTCAAAATAAAAAGGATTGGAGGGTGGAGTGGTTGGTGGCTCAGAGGTTGCGGTGCTTGCCTGGCATGCACAAGGACCGGAGTTTAAACCCCAGCACCATGTACACAACAAAGTTTCGGAGCAACAAAGGTCACATGAAAAACTAAATAAAATTGTTTTCTCTCTCTCTCTCTCTTACTATCCCCTCTCTCTTTAAAAATAAATAAATAAATAAATAAACAATATAAATAAGGTTGGGGATGTAGCTGAGTGGTAAAGCACCCCTGGGGATTCAACCCCAAGTACTACCAAAAATAAAAGAAAGAAAGAAAAAGAAGAAGATAACACAGAGGATGGAGAAGGTGGCTCACAACTAAATCGGTAGGACAATTTCAATGGGGAAAACCTCTTTGGTAAGAGAACATTTGACTTGAAACCCAACAAGAAATGACAATATGTAAGTGTTATAGAGGGAGCACAAGTGAAAGGCCAACAGGTAGGAAAGACTTAAGGCTGTTTCAGGAACAGAAAGATTGGGTGTCTGGAGCCAGGAGCAAAAGGGCAAAAGGAGGATTTATATTCCCATTATAAAGGTCCCCAAACTCCTTGCTATTTACTTAGGGTTAAGGGTAAGAAAGCAATAGGCATTCAAGATAGGAGCTGATCTTTCTTTTCTTTTCTTTTTTGGTAAACTCAGGGGCTCTCATGTCAGAAAAAATGATGCTCTTCTACTGAGATACATCCCCAAGAGTTGATCTTAATGTAATGAGAGGTTGAGGGCAGCAGTGGCAGAAGTATAAGGGAATGGCTTCTCATTTCTAGGAGACCTTATCCCTAATGTCATTTGAGCTAGCTTGCTCATCTGTGTCCCCTGAATACAGCACTCTGGCTGGAAGACAGCAGGTGTTCAATGAACTTTTGCTGGGTTGGTGAGAGGATTTGCAAGCTGGTAACCATTGGGAGGGGAAGCTGAGGGTCGAAGCTCCTGTACAAGAGCCATGTCTTCCAAAGCCTTAAATCCACAGGATGCTCAGCCCTTTCCAAGGAAACCTACACATACACATTATTTTATCTAAAATAAGGGTGTGGGGCAGGGACAACTGGAATCATTCTAACCAGTAATATGAAAGAGGCTTGGCTCAAATGGAGTGGGGCTAAATAAATAGAACAAATGGGGCTAAATAAAATGGAGCATGGACTAAATAAACCACTGTAGGACGCAGCAAATTCATGCTCCCAGCTGCGTGCGTCCACCTGCCACGATCCAGTTTAGCTTAAGCCGCCTCACTGGGTCCACTGTCCGTTCATCGGCAGTTTTGTCAATAAAGTTTTTCTCAAGGGCTCGGAGACCCGGAAAGAGGCCATGCTGCCCAGAGTTAGTTCTGGTAACTTCCCGGGAGGGAAAACGACTTTCGCGAGATTTGGTAGCAGCAAGCTACTGGCCCGCAATAGTGGAGCTGCTATCGCGAGATTTGGCAGGCGGAGGAGGAGCTGTCGCGGGCAGCCGCCTCACAGCGATGGCGGCCGAGCAGGGCCGGCGGCAGCGGCGGCTGCGGCTACGGCCGGAGACGGCACTGGTGGAGGTAGTGGTGGGTGGCGGGGGCCTGTGACCGAGAGCCGCCCTCGGACCCGGGCACCATGAGCCAAGGCCCCCCAGCAGGGGAAAGCAGCGAGCCCGAAGCCAAGGTCCTCCACACTAAGCGGCTTTACCGGTGAGAGGGGCCGGGGCGTGAGTGCAGCTGCCGTGGGAAGTGGGGGATGACGAGGGGCGGGGCGTCCCGGGCAGGCGGGGCCGGCTGCTGGGCTGATTTGCGGGCGGGGAGGAGAGTGCAATTTTGGAAGGAGCTGGAGGCGGGGTCCCGCAACCCAGGGATGGAGCCGGAAGGAGGAATTGGGTGGGTGGGAGGTTTGGAGCAAAGCACGTGGAATAAGCCCTCCCTCTGTGAGCTTGGAGGGTGCGCCGAGCTTTGCGGAATTGGGATAGGAATGAGGTGGATTTGGGGGCTGGTTGGGTAGGTGAGGGTGGGGGTCACAGATGGAGAAAAACCCGGAAGGGAACGATGCTTAGATCCCTTGTAGGATTTACAAGAAGAGTGCTAGGCAGAAGTCCAGAGAACGAGATTCAGGTCATTTCTCTGTTCTTGCTGCGCGACCTTGGGCCTCAGTTTCTTTTTCCTTAAAAGGAGAGATTTGGATTGGATACACACTGACGTCCCATAAATTAATTTGGGTGAGTGTGAACGACAAGAAAGGTGGAAAGATTAGTTGTGTTGGTTTGGAAGGGTCATGAAGGACTTTGGGTCCACAGTGTTCTTGGGACGTGGGAGACCATTTCAGGACTCATGACTACAGTCTCTTGCCAGGCAACTTCCATGCCACCCACACTCCTCAAGTCACGTCTTTAGTCCTTCAGGCCTTTTTGGGAACAGGCTAGTAAGAGGTTTTCCCAACTTGGCTGGATTTTTGTATAGGATCATAATAGGATGAAGCATAGAAACCAAATTGAGTTTTTTGCTTTGCAGTAGGAAGTAGTGTTTGGGATTTTCATCTAGCTCAGCCTCTGTTGAACAGAAATGTTTACCTGAGAAGAGGTGCCTTGGACCCCATCATGGCAATGAAAGAGTCGAATATTTGTTGTCTTTTCCTCCCTGAGTAGGCCTCCCATCTGCTCTGGCCTTGTAAACCAGAAAGCAGAGGGGAGTATAGGCCATTCCAAAAATAGAAACGTGATCTGATCCAGCAGCCCCTGGGCTCCAAATGTGAGCTGCCCCAAGCCGTTGAGAGGAGTTGGCTAGGGTGCATGCTGCCTGTGAGACAGCATAGGCAGTGTCTGCAATATTCCTTGTTTCTCTCCAGCTTTGTGGGATGGCTCTGGCCATCCTTCTAATTTTTCTCACTTCTGGTTCTTTCTCAAACCCTGACCTTCACAGACTGACTCGCTTAAGATAATGTATTTGCATGTGTGGCTTACATGTGTGCACATAGGTATGTGTGCCTGTAATTGTGTATTGTTGGCTTTGATTAGGGTGAAAATTTGAAGCAGCTGGGTTTTTTTTATTAGATGTTATAGATGATATAGATGTTACATATGCTATATATATATATATATATATATATATATAGATGTTATTAGATGTTATAGATGAAACATATTTTTTTATTAGATGATTGGGGGAAGGAACTGGGAGGGAGGTCATTTCTCATTCTAAAATTTTATGTTGTTAAATTATGGAACCATTACTGGGCTTAAGTAAATTTGGGAAATTCCCACACCTCACTGTTTACAGATGTGAAATTCTGAAATATATTATGACTGTCAGGGAAAAAAAAAGGAAGCAGAAGTGTGCTGGAAGGAACACATGCACTAATTAAGTTATTAGGATAGTTAGTTATTTTAAAACAGTTTTCTTTTTTAACACCATGTTCACAGCTGGACACAGTGGTGCACACCTGTAATCCCCAGTGACTCTGGAGGCAGAGGCAGAAGGATTGCAAGTTCAAGGCCAGCTTCAGCAACTTTAGACCCTGTCTTAAAAACTGAAAAGGACTAGGGTGTAGCTTAGTGGTAAAGTGCCCTGAGTTCAATCCTAGTACCAAAAAAACCCCCAAACCCCAAAATTAGTAGAAAACCTTATGGTCTGATGGGGAACGGAGAAAAAAGTGCTGAGCCCTCTCAGTATTTGTGATAAGAATTTTGCAGAGTCTGTCCATAAAAATACACTTGGGCTGTGATTGTAGCTCAGCTACATCTATCTAGCTACAACCCTAAAACCCTGGGTTCAATCACCAGCACCAAAAAGCAAAAAGCACATAGTCCCTTCAGATCTGTCTGTGGCACTGATGTTAAAAACCCTTTATTGGGGCTGGAGCGGTGGCTCAGTGGTTTCGGTGCTTGCCTGGCAAGCACAAGGACCTGGGTTCAAACCCCAGCACCACGTACGCAGCTGAGTGTTGGAGCAACTAAAGCCATGTGAAAAACTAAATAAAGTTGTTTCTAAAAAAAAAAAAAAAAAAACCCTTTATTGCTGGGTATAGTGGCCTCCACCTGGTTACTCAGGAGACTAGGGCAGGAGGGTCTTTTTGTTGTTGTTTTGGTACCAGGGATCCAACCTAGGGGTGCTAAACCACCAAGTCACATCCCCAACTCTTTTTTTAAATTTTGAGACAGGGTCTTGCTAAGTAGCTTAGGGCCTCACCAAGTTGCTGAGGCTGGCTTTGAACTTGTGATCCTCCTGCCCCTGCTTCCCAAGCTACTGGGATTACAGTTATGCCCCACCATGCCTGGCCAGGAGGGTCTTCTGAGCTGAGGCTTTCAAGGCTACCCTGGGTAACATAGTGAGACACTGTCTCTTAACAAACAAAACAAAATCCCTGCCCTAGGGACTAAGCTGGTGTCAGGAAATCACTGCTGCTGTCTTTGGCATTGAGGGCCAGGCTGCCTAGAAGGAGTTGACTGTCATTTCTAGGCAGCCCAGAAGGTGTTTGTAGAAATGTTGAGCTCTCAATATTGCCTGTGAGAAGTCGTTGATTGCCATCCCACCCACTCAGGATGGTGCTGCCAGTCACTTGGCCCTGTACAAGGTACCTTTTATTGGTGTAACTCCTAAACTACCACTACCACCAAGTGCAGCCTGCTGTGGCCTGCTTGCCCTGGACCAGGAACACATCTCATTCTGCTCTGAGAATCATCACCCTTTGTTTTTTGGTTACTCTGTTTTTCTGGTCCACAACTATGTCTGATTTGCCTGTTTTTATAGCGGCTGCCTGCTGTCCTCTGGGTTTTAGCCTTCCAGAGCTGGGACTTCCACTGGGACTTGTTGGCCATCCATTGTACTTTCCTGTGATTACAGACTTAGTGTCTTGATTCTCCCCCTTCTTGTAACAAGAAGGTTAGAAGCTAGCGTTTGTTGAATGTTTGCTATGTATGAGGCACTGTCATAGTGCTTTATAGATTAATTTAATCCTCATAAGATAGGTGATTATATTATCCAGATTTTATTGTGGAGTGAACTGAGACGTAAGGAAGTTGTATATTTTGCTCAGGACAAGATAGCTGGTAGGAAATAGAGCTAGGATTTGAAGCCAGGAGTCTGGTTTCAAGCTTACACTCTTAACCACCATGCAAAATAATAGTCCTTGAGCAGAATCTAGGAAACCTTATTTATGATTGAGTAGCTCAGGAGTCCCCTCTACCTTCCCATACCCTACAATTCCAAGGCCGACTTTTACAACAGAGATTTTGTCAGAGATAAAAAACCCTTGAATAATAATAATGATCCATTCATTCTGCCATTCTTTATTGAATGTGCACCACCTACTAAAACTTCAGAAAAATTATTGCATTTAATCCTCACAGTACTCCTCAGAGTAGCTGCTATTATTGATATGGTAACCTTTAAAAGTTTAGATAAGTGCCCATAGTCACAGCCAGGGTTCCTTTTTTTTCCCCCTTAACAGAGAGAGGAACAGTGAAAGGGAGAGAAAAAGAATCAATTTTATTTAGTTTTTCATGTGGCTTTTGTTGCTCCTACACTTTGTTGTGTATGTGGTGTTGGGGTTAGAATCCATATCCTTATGCATGTCAGGCAAGTGTGGTACCAATGAGCCACTGCTCCAGCACTGGTTCTATCTGAGCTGGGCATGGTGGCGCATGCCTGTACTCCCTGCAACTCAGGAGGCCGTGGCAGAAGAATTGCAAGTTCAAAGCCAGCCTCAGCAACTTTGACCCTGTCCCAAAATAAAAAATAAAAAGGGCTGGGGATTTGATGTGGTTAAGCATCCCTGAGTTTAGTACCTGGTTCAAAAAAAAAAAAATTGTTTGAGGAATGGATGATCGGCCTTAACTTACTATCTCATTATCCATGCATGTACGAATATGTAACAATTCCTTCTAACATGTAAGACTGCGTCAAACAAAATATTTTCTGTCTGGCATCATAGCCAGTGTTCTTTCCATTGGGAGAATCTACTTTCCCATATCAAGGTTTCTAGACCTTAACACTATTGACATTTTGGACAGGGTAAGAGTTTATTGTTGTGGGCTACCCTGTGCATTCTAGGATGTCTGCCAGCACCCTCTAAATGCTAGTAGCACCCTGCCCTCTGTTGTGACAACTAAAAATAGCTACATCGTTGACAGTTGCCAGATGTCCCCTGGTTGGGGAAGCTGCTGTATCAGGTAGAGAATGTGTTAATATCGTTTTATGTGGACCTCAGCCTTCAGCCATCTTGTTTTCCCTCTTTAGAATCAGCATCTGAAGGGAACTATGCATATGACTCAGGGGTTCTTTGCCTATATTTCCCTGCAGGGCTGTGGTGGAGGCTGTGCATCGACTTGATCTCATCCTTTGCAACAAAACTGCTTATCAAGAAGTGTTCAAACCAGAGAACATTAGCCTGAGGAACAAGTAAGCTGGAGATTAAGCCACGATCCTTGCTGTTTCCCTGCCTATCTCCACCAGAATGGCATTTGAGCTGGGTGTGGTGGTGCATGCCCAAAATTCCAGACTTGAGGAACTGAGCCAAGAGAATTGCAAGTTCTAAGCCAGCCTGGCCAATTGAGAGACCCTGTCTCAAAATAAAAAGGGCTGGGGATAAAAGTCAGTGGTGGAGTGCCCACCCGTGGGTTCAGTCCCCAGTACTACCCCTCCCCCCCCCAAAAAAAAACTAAAGGAGTTGGCCATAGTGCACAATGAAGGCAAAGAAAGAAAGAGTGGATAAAAAGGCAAAGAAAAGAGGAGTGATAGGTGCAAGGGGAAATGAAGATTGTTAAAATTCTTGTTGCTTCCTGCTTCTATCTTTTGGGGCTCACACACTGCTTGCTTTCTTAGACTGCTATTGTTCTGCGTCATGTTGACTCTGAATATCTCTTGGCAAACACATAGACTTGTCGGTGGGGGTATTGGCACATGCCTCCCTGCCGTCAGCTCTTGTGTTCCTCACCAAGGGATGAAACATCTCTCTCATGCTCCGTTACCAACTCCCAGGCTGCGTGAGCTCTGCGTCAAGCTTATGTTCCTGCATCCAGTGGACTATGGAAGGAAGGCTGAGGAGTTGCTGTGGAGAAAGGTGTACTATGAAGTTATCCAGCTTATTAAGACTAACAAAAAGGTAAGGGTAGGTCCGAGAACTTGAGAAGAAACTTAACTGAAGAGAGGAAGCTAATGAAGAGGCAGCTAGGAAACTAGGTCCAGAGCATGGCTGGAGGTTGGGAAGCCAAGGTAAAGATGGCAGAAAGGAGGGAGGGAGTTAGACATGAATGGTGTTAGAGAAGGAAGGAAGCCTGGTTCCAGATACTCAGATGAGGTGACCAGAGAGGTGGGTTCAAAGATGTAGGGGCTACTTGTGAGTGATAAGAGATGTGGATGAGGTTCCAGAGTTAAGAGTTTGTGCTGGGTACAATGGTGTCCACCTGTAATCCCAACAACTCAGGAGACTGAAGCAGGAGGAATGCAAGTTTGAGATCAACTTTGGCAATGTGGGGAGACCCTATCTCAAATTTAAAGGGGCTGGCATGTAGCTCAGTGGTAAGAGTGTCCCTGGATTCAATCTTCTGTACAGTCAAAAAAAGGAAATTTATTTCCTCAGTGGGTTATGCAGTTTGAGGGAGTGAGGGACTGGTACTCTGAGCTTAGTGTTTAGTCAGCCCCTTTCCTTTCCCAATCTCTAGCACATCCACAGCCGGAGCACCTTGGAATGTGCCTACAGGACACACCTGGTGGCTGGTATTGGCTTCTACCAGCATCTCCTTCTCTATATCCAGTCCCACTACCAGCTTGAACTGCAGTGCTGCATTGACTGGACTCACGTCACCGACCCCCTTATAGGTTAGTGAAACTCGAAATAGGATCTCATAACCTCACTTTCTGGCCTTCTTGTCCCTCAGAGTTTGTCTAACTTGTGATCCAGCCAGGCAGTGGGAGTTCTAGCTTCATGAAAATTAGATTTAACCAAGCAGGCTTATGAGTTAGGGTACAGATGTTAAGGAAGAAGAGAGGCCTAGGATTGTGGACCAATATGGAGATGGGAGGAGGGCTGGCAATGGAAGATATTAATAATATTTCTTTTCTTCTCCCAGTTGAATTTTGCCGGCACTGTTTCTTTTGACTATAGAAATTGTTTCCCAATGTTTGATGAAAGTATTGAAATCTTTAGAAACATTGGGAAAATTGTGGAGAATCTTTCAAGACAGTGCAAATCCCTTTTCAGCCAATCGAGGTACCAGCAGCTATAGTTGTGTTACCTCCTTTTCTAGTTGATAGATTTCTTTTCAGTTCAGCTACCCCGTAAAGCTCCTTCCCTCAACTTTCCTTACCATGTCCTTTTTCTGAAGCCATGCCCTCACCCATCACCAGGACAGACATTTTTGGTCAGAGATGGAGGTCTTGTCCTTGCCACCACATGGCAGCCTGCTGTGGTCAGAAGCAGAGCATCTGTGTTTTGTGCATTTAAAAATATTTTAAAACAACAGGAGTATAGCTTAGTGGTACAGTGCCCGTATAGTATGCATGAGAGCTTAGGTTTTGTCCTCAGCACTATAAAACAGCAACAACAAAATTATTCTTAGATGGTGTCCATAGGTTTTACCAAGTAGCTGCATGCACTTTAGGGTCCATATCCTTAAAAGTTGCTTCAAAGAGTCAGTTCCCCAAACCACTTTAGTTTTTGCTCTTCATTGATGTTTTTTTCAGTCAGCTAACTAAGAGGTGTCTACAGAAAACATTAGGAAGGACTTTTCAGAATAGGAGCTATACATCCAGGAGAGAGGCTGTAAATTGGAATGGAAGAGAGGATGGTTTCTGAAGCCAGACTACTTTTTGAATCTTGATTGTGCCATTTACCAGATGTGTAACTTTGATATCCTCTACTGTGAAGTGGGAGTAGTAACTACTTCGTGGAGTTGTGTGTGGATTAAGTTAGTGCCATAGACACTTAAACCAGTATCTAGCATGTGGGAAAATTGCTACCCAAAGAGTTCCAGCTCTCTGAACTGAAATCACAAGGCTGCTTAGGTGAAGGGAGAGGTAGGAGCCCAGGCATATTTGGTCTTGGCCATCACTGGTCCCAGGCAGGGCAAGCTCACTTGTCGTCTTCTGGGTGGACTCTCCAGTGGCTGCCTTTCCTCTATAGACTTCATTCACATTCCATTTCTGGGCAAGTTAATTTCTCATCTTTACCCAAACCTTTTATCTTTGTGTAGGTAGCTTCTATAAAAGGTACGCTTGACCTTGTTGAGCTGTATCTCTTCCTCCTTTTGGGAAGCCTTTCTATGGTAACTTTTCAGATGACCTTCTATTAGGGTGCTGTCCTAGGTTCAGGGCCCAGTTCTCCTCTTCAGGTTCCTTCTTGTCTTGTGAGTGAGTCCTGCCTGTGAGCCTTGGTGTCTGCTTGCATCTTAGATAAGTATCTTCTCTGCCCCAGAATACATGGTTTCAAGGCTAACCCTAGAGTCTCCTCTTTTCCTACTTAGAGTGTTTCTTCTTCTGTGGGGGCAGAGGTATGGACTAAGAAATCAATCTCTCTGTTTCAGGATGCAAGAAGCCAGTGTCTGCCTCAGGGAAGGAGATGGATTGGGCACAGATGGCATGCCATCGATGTCTGGTGTACCTGGGGGATTTATGTAAGGAACTGTACCTTTTATTTCCTGTTTTGGGCCCAGGGAAAGGCCCAGGCTGTTTCAGTTGGTACCACCTTTGACATAAGTGGATAGCAGAAGAAACAGTTCAACGTTTGATAATTTTCCCCATGAGTCTGTTTACAGTGATCAGTTCTTTCACTGTCCTGTGAATCAGAGAGGATCAGTGAATATAGGAAACGAGGAAAGCCTTTGAGCTTTGAGAAAATCAAGATGATCAGTAGTGAGTTAAGAAGATTTTAATTTGTTGTCTTTCTTTTCTTCTTCAATGCTGTCTTTTTTTTTTTTTTTTTTTTTTTCCTTTTTTGGAGAGAGAGAGAGAGAAGGAGGGGCTGGAGTGGTGGCTGGGAGGTTACAGTGCTTGCCTGGCATGCGCGAGTACGGGAGTTCAAACCCCAGCACTGAAATGTCTGAGGAATAAAAGAGTCACATGGAAAACTAAATAAAAATTTCTTCTCTCTCTCTCACTGACCCCTCTTTAAAAAAAGAGAGAGAGAGAGAAGGAGAAAGCAATTTTTATTTATTTTTTTCATCTGGTTTTAGTGTTTGTGACACTTAGTTGTGTGTGTGGTGCTGGGGATTGAACCCTCATGCCAGGCAAGTGCTCTACTGCTGAGCTACTGCTCCAGCCCACTGTCTTTTATCTTTGTGGGATCCTGTTTGAGTAGGAACTTCAGCAGGACCTCAGGGGGCATTCTCTGCCTGACAGATATTTCTGAGGATGGAAGTCCTCTCTTGTTTTATGGGTGGCTGGATCTCTATTCCTTCTAGACAAACATATCTCATTAGGCTGCTGGTGTGTAGCTGCTGATCACATTATATTTTGTTGATGAAGGTTCTTCTATCCCACTCCCGAACAACTCATGGGCATTGTGTGCAGAGTCAGCTCTTTCACATTAGGCAGAGATTGTATCCATAGCAGTGCTGTCCCTGTAGAATCAGGCAGTTGCATTTCAGGACCAAATACGAGGGATTATTGTAAGCAAATGTAGCAGCTCCCTTTCACTGGGAAGAGATAATCAGGAAGATCCTGTTTAGCTGGGCCCAGTGGTGTATTCCTGTAATCCCAGAAACCCCAGAGCCTGAGGTAGGAGGATCACAAGTAAAAGCCCAGCCTGGGCAACTTAGCAAGACACTGTCTCAAAAAATAAAAAGGGCTGGGGTTGTAGCTCACCCCGTACTTTTCCCCACCTCCCAAAAAGAGCCTGTTTATATTTTAAGCTAACCAACAAGGAAGAGAGAATTGAGCAATTTGCCCATTGTTGTGCAGTCTTAGGACTGTGTCTGAGACTGCAAAACCTGCCTCCTAGCTCAGGTCCCTCTCTAACGAGGCTCTTGTTAGAGTTCTTCAGAATGGGCTTCCTGTGTGGGAGAGGGTTTTCGGAAACACGGAGTCATCTTGTGTCCTTTCTTCATCTCTTACAGCACGCTATCAGAATGAATTAGCTGGTGTAGACACTGAGCTGCTAGCTGAGAGATTTTACTACCAAGCCCTGTCAGTAGCTCCCCAGATTGGTAAGTGAACACCCTCGTTGGGCCTCCAAACAAGTAACATTTTTCATGAGGAAGATAGCACCATTGAGATGGCAGGCAGGTCTCCTACTCATTTCTCGTAGGTCCTTGCCACCCATTGCTCTCTCATACTTCACCTCGAATGCACATCCTTCACCTTGTAACACATGCTTAGAAGATGGTAGAAGGAGAATAGAAATGGAAAAGTCAACTAAGGAGGGAGGCAGAAAAGGAGGAGGGGGAAGATGACTCCCCATCTATGAGGTCTCTATAGAAAGAGGAGCTCATACTTCCATTGTCCCCAGAGGAGATTCAGTGAGAGAAAGAATAAGATTGCATAGGAGGGATAAATGGAGATTTGATGTAGGGTATAGAAAGGAACTCAGAGGTAAGATATATACCTGGGAGAGAGAAAAGGGCTCCGTGGAGTTCTATCAGCCTTGGAAGAGCCACAGTGGTAGCTGAAGAAGTATGCCCCATCAGTGCAGGAGACCCCTGGCGAACCAGGCAGGAGCAGGTTGCTGGGAGGTAAGAAGAGATCTGTAATCCCTTGGAGGAACAAAGTTAAGCTAATCAGCTGAGACACGGAGTTGCCTGTAGACCCACCTGTTCTCCCTACAGACTCTCTGGTGCTCAACATTGACTGGGCCTGGCAGCTTTGGTTGAATATTGTGTCCTTAAACTGCATGGATTCTGGGGCTGGAGTGATGGCTCAGCAGTTGTGGTGCTTGCCTGGCATGTGCAAGTACATGAGTTCAAACCCCAGCACTCAACGTACACAACTAAGTGTTGGAGGAACAGAAGTCATATGAAAACCTAAATAAAAATTGCTTCTCTCTTTCTCACTGTCCCCTCTTTCTTTAAAAAACAAAAACAAAAACAAAAACCCCAAACCTGCATGGATTCTTTCTCTCTAGGAATGCCCTTCAACCAGCTGGGCACCCTTGCAGGCAGCAAGTACTATAATGTGGAAGCCATGTATTGCTACTTGCGCTGGTGAGTATTGGCCAGCTCTTTCTCCAGCCTGCTTTAATGTCTATGTTCCGCTTGCTTTATCTTCTTTTCCTTCTTCAGCTACTGGCTGAGGTAGATTAGGGGGATGGTAGATTAAGGGGTCCCTCTCTACTTAAGGAGACCCAGGCAGACCACATGGATTTATAGACACTTGGACAGTTAAAATAACTCTACGGTATCTTATGCAAAATACAGGATTGTTGTCTTCCTGAAGAAGGAAATACATTTGATAGAGTTGATGAAATGTTACTTAAATGGTCTCTGACAAGAATCTCAGGATTTTAGGTCTGCAGTGTCTTAATGCAGTGAAGCATGGAAGGACCGACCAACTTGGCAGCAGGGTGGGTCACTGCTTTCCTGGGTTGACTCACAGCTTTTAGAATTAAAAAGAAAAAAAAAAGTTTCAGGGCACCCAAAATTTGTTTAGTCTTCTTATGCTGAGCCACCATAACTTAAGTGCCCTTGAGGCTGATATGTAGCCCAGAATGTCATTGGTTAAAATTGGTTAAGTTACACTGGGAAAACTCAGTGTTGTCACTTAATTAGGGCTGAAATCAAAAGGAAGAAGTTATAAAATGACCTGGACTTCAAGAAAGGTTGTATAGTATGGGTTTCTTAGCTTAAGTGGTCAAATAGTAAAGTGTAATATATTGGGCTGGAGCTGTGGCTCAGTGATTACAGCACTTGCCTGGCATGCGCGAGTACGCGAGTTCAAACCCCAGACCTCGTACCACAACTAAGTCTCAGCAACGAAACCCACATGAAAAACGAAATAAAATTGATTTTCTGTCTCTTTCTCTCCCTTTCTCTCTGTCCCTCTCTCTTAAAAAAAAAAAAAAAAAAAAAAGGCATTGAGATGCCATTTTTTTAAAAAAAAGTGTAATATATTAAAATACGTAATTCTACATTCTAATTCCACGTGCTGTGATCGTTGATTGACATGGTCAAGGAAACCTGTTACCTCTATCAACCACGCTCCTTCTCCAGATCAGGACAGTCTGGCCCCCTATGCTATGTCATTGCATCCATTTCTCCTGTATAATTGCTAACTTGATAACTTTCCATGTGGCTTTCTTGTTCTTGAATGCCATCCAGATAATGCCCCTCTTACTTGCTCTTTTTTTTTTTTCAGGGCTGAGGATCTAACTCAGGACCTTGCGCGTGCTAGGCAAGCGCTCTGCCACTGAGTTAAATCCCCAACCCCTCTTACTTGCTCTTGACCCTCATCATACTCCTAAGCTTGCTTTAGGGGGAGTCATTTCAAAAATAGAGCCAGCTATGTCCAGGTTTGGAGATACCCACTAAGCATCCACCCTACTCTGCTAAAACAACTGTATCTCACGGTTTGTGAGTTAGGTATTTAGGCAGGACTCAGTTGGGCAATTCTTCTCTTCCCAGTGATACTGTCTAGGGCAAATTCTTTGGAATTCACCAGGTGTTCTAAGACATCTGGAGGATTGGCCCATCTGGGCCCTGTTTCCTTTCCATGTGGTGTTTTCCTCGAGGTAGACAGACAACTTACCTGGTGCTTCAAGGCTCTAACAGTGAACAATGATCTAAGAGACTTTTGAAATAGGGCCTGCCCATTTTTTTTCTATTATTATTATATTTGTTTATTGAATGATTGATTGATACTGGGGATTGAATCCAGGGGTGCTTTACCACTGAGCTACATTCCCATCCCTTTTTTATTTCAAGACAGGATCTTGCTAAATTTCCCAGGCTGACCTTGAACTTGGAATCCTGTTGCCTCAACCTCCCAGTTTGCTAGGATTATAGGCGTGTGCCACTGTGGCTGGCAGGAAGATTTGCCAGTTTCTTTTCTTCTTTTTTCCTTTCTTTCTTTCTTTTTTTTTTTTTTTTTCTGAGAGAGAGGGACAGAGAGAGAGAGAGAGAATCAGTTTTATTTTAGTTTTTCATCTGGGCTTTGTTCTGACATTCAGTTGTGTACTTGGTGCTGGGGTTTGAAACCAGGTCCTCGCTCACGTCAGGCAAGCTCCACAACTGCTGAGCCACCACTCCAGCCCCTTCTTTTTGTTTTTTTAAAAACAAGTTTGATTTGTTTTTTTTTTAATTTAGTTTTTCACATGGCTTTCATTGCTCTGAGACCTTGCTTTGTACATGTACATGCTTTGTACATGGTGCTGGGGTTTGAATCTGTGGACTCACGCATGCCAGGCAAGCACTGTAACCGCCAAGCCACTGCTCCAGCCCTTGTTTTTTTAAAGAAAGAGAGGGCAGTGAGAGAGAGAGAAAGAATCAACTTTATTTAGTTTTTCACATACCTTCCGTTGCTCTGAGACTTTGTTGTGTACGTGGGTGCTGGGGTTTGAATTCGCATACTTGGGCATGCCAGGCGAGTGCCATAACTGCTGAGCCACCGCTCCAGCCCGTTTTTGTTCTTTTTTGGAAAGTATTTATCATGCCTTTAATTTTGTGTGTGTGTTTTTTTCTTTTTTCTTTAGAGAGAGACCGAGAGTGAGAGAGAAAGAATCAATTTTATATTCAGTTTTTCGTTGCTCCAACACCTAATTGTATATGTGGTGCTGGGGTTTGAATCTGGGTCCTCACACTTGCCAGGCAAGTGCCATAACCACAGAGCCACTGCTCTAATCCCATGTATTTAATTTTTTTTTTTTTTTAAGAGAGAGGGACAGGGGCTGGAGCAGTGGCTCAGTGGTTATGGCGCTTGCCTGACATGCAGGAGTACATGGGTTCAAACCCCAGCACCATGTACACAGCAGATTGTCTGAGCAAAGAATTCTACATAAGAAACTAAATAAAATTGATTTTTAAAAAAAAGAGAGAAGGACAGTGAGAGAGTGAAAGAGAATCAAATTTTATTTAGTTTTTTCACGTAGCTTTCTTTGCTTTGACACTTCATTGAGTATGTGGTGCTGGGGTTCAAACTTGCTTCTCTGTCCATGCCAGGCAAGCGCTGTAACCGCTGAGCCACTGCTCCAGTCCCCACAATGCATTTAATTTTGAATGATACTTTTGTTAAACAGAGATGCTACATTGTGGAGACTTTAGAGTCTGCCAGTTTCACTTCTACATTCTTCTATTGGTCAAAGAGATATAGGCCCTACTTCTCAAAGGAAGGAATATCAAAGAATTTGTAACTATCTTTAATTTACCACCAATGAATACTTTTTATACCTTTTTATAACTTAAAAAGTTGTTTATTTTATTTTTTTAAAGAGAAAGGGACAGTGAGAAAGAATTTTATTTAGTTTTTCATGTGGCTTTCATTGCTCTGACACTTTGTTGTGTATGTGATAATGGGGTTCAAATCCAGGTACTCACACTTGCCAGGCAAGTGCTGTAACCACTGAGCAATCCTGCCAGTCCAAGTTGTTTTTAATCTTAATTTTTTAAATATAATTTCTTTTTGTGATGGCAGGGATGGAACCCAGGCCTTCTTGCATGCTAGGCATAGGCTCTGAGAGTAATCTGGCTTCTCGAGTATACTTGTGCATACTCAGCAAGAACTCAATCACTGATTTGTATCTCCAACCCTAAAACTTGTTTTTTAAAAAATAAGACAAAAAAAGGGGCTGGAGTGGTGGCACAGTGGATTCAGTGCTTGCTTGGCAAGCATGAGGACCCAGGTTCAAACCCCAGCACCACGTAAACAACTAAGTGTTGGAGCAACTAAGGCCATGTGAAAAACTAAAGTTGTTTCTCTCTTTCTCCGTCTCTCTCACTGTCCCTCTCTCTTTAAAAAAAAAAAAAGATAAAGCTTGCCAGGTAGTACCAAGGTTGTTGGTTTTGTAGTGAGATGGGCTTGGAGCTTCAGCTTTGCCATGCATTGGTTGTGTGATCTTGGGCAATGTCCTTGTTCTCATAGGTTCTATTTCCTCATCTTTTAAGTATGGACAGTATTAGGGTACTCCAGGTACCTGACAAAGGATAGGGTGCTCAGTATGTATTTATGTTTGAATGAATATGTTGGGAGGATTTACTGAAGTAATGTGGGTAAATATATTTGCTTCTAGGAAATGCATGTTAAATGCTATCTGTTGTGAAGTTAGAATGTTTAGTTTGTAACGTGGAGTAGGATTAGTTGTCTGTTTTCTAAATATCGAAGTGAGAAAGATACTAGTTTTACTCAGATTAATCTGAAGTTGAGCTGGGCACAGTGGCTCACACCTATAATCCCAGCACAAGTTAGGAAGCTGAGGCAGGAGAATTGAAAATTCAAGCCTAACCTGAGCAACTTAGCAAGACCCTATCTCAAAATAAAAAAATAAGAGTTAGGGAGATGTAGATTAGTGGTGGAGCACTCCTAGGTTTAAAACAACAAAAACTTTGTAAGTTGTGTGGGTGAATTTTATCAGGTAGGTCAGGAATCTTGAGTTTATACAAGGAAGGTAAGGTTGGGGGCAGCCTATATTTATTAGTAACATTGTTCCCTAAAGCCCCAAGAGAGTGACATGCCCTTCTCCACCTCTCCTCCTGCCAAGACTCAGTAACTCCCTCCTGTATTTCCTTCAGCATCCAGTCAGAAGTGTCCTTTGAGGGAGCCTACGGGAACCTCAAGCGCCTGTATGACAAGGCAGCCAAGATGTACCACCAGCTGAAGAAGTGTGAGGCTCGGAAACTCTCTCCCAGCAAAAAGCGGTGACTGGGGCCTGTGGTGAGGAGGGGCCTTTCTGTTGTCTTTGCAGCAGGGACTCTGGGGCCACTCAACATTTACTTCACTCCTCTTGTTCCAGATGTAAAGATATCAAGAGGTTGTTGGTGAACTTTATGTACCTGCAAAGCCTCCTGCAGCCCAAAAGCAGGTGAGTGGAGGGAAGCACAAGCAAAAAGCATACCCTGCTTCTGGTGCCAGAGGTCTGGGAGGATCTTGACAGTTGAATTCTGCCCTGCGTCGGAAATCCTCTAGCCAGTTAGCCTGTGCTTGGCATCCCTCACTCGTTTGCCCAGGTGTTCTTTGCCCGTCCTTCTGGCAGCTCATCCTCTGAGAAAAAGTAGGTCTTTAATGTTGAAGAAAGAATTATAGCCCGCATCCTATCCCATGCTGCTTTGTCTTTGTGTTTTTATTTGTTTGTGGTACTGGGATGAAACCCAGGGCTTCATGTGTGCTAGGCAAATGCTCTACCACAGCCAAACCCCTGTTTTGTCCACCACTGTCTCCTGTCCCTGAAGTCTCCCCTTTAGGATCCCTCGGTCTTTCTCTGAATCTCATATTGCCAATTCCCTCAGCTCTAGCACTGACCTCCCATCTTACTCCTGCCCTTCCATAGCTCTGTGGACTCAGAGCTGACCTCACTTTGCCAGTCAGTCCTGGAGGACTTCAACCTCTGTCTCTTCTACCTGCCCTCCTCACCCAACCTCAGCCTGGCCAGTGAGGAGGAGGAGGAGTATGAGAGTGGATATGCTTTTCTCCCGGACCTGCTCCTCTTTCAGATGGTCATCATCTGCCTCATGGGTGTGCACAGCTTGAAGAGAGCAGGTAAGCTTCCTAAGGTCCCTCTTTCCCCTCACTGGGATCCTCACTGTCCTTTTTAACAGTTGCTCATTCATAAACTTCCTTCCAAAAGCAGCTTTTTGGCTGCCTGTTTCAGTGCTTGGATGTGAGAGAATTAAAGACCAAAGAAAGCCACCCTGTGTGACATGTGGATGAGCAAAGACAATCATGTGTCCCCTATACACCCTTCCCACAGACATGTACACACTTGGCCAGGATGAGGGCCAACATACTTAGTAGCTGATCCTGACAGAGTTCAGATCTTGCTTTTGGGGGTTCTTAGACACTTTTGGAAGTCTTTCTGGCAGAAGTCTATGTAGAGCAAGATTTGAAGGAAGGAGGAGAGGGGCAAGGATGGATGTAAAGGCTTTTGGTAATTGGGAAGAACCTTGAAGCCAGGAAGGATGAGCTAAGATAAGAGAATATGCTTAGAGGCTGGAGCGGTGGCTCAGTGATTTCAGCGCTTGCCTGGCAAGCATGAGGACCCAGGTTCAAACCCCAGCACCACGTACACAGCTAAGTGTTGGAGCAACGAACGCCATGTGAAAAACTAAATAAAGTTGTTTCTCTCTTTAAAAAAAAAAAAGAGAATATGCTTACATGAGAGAGCAGAGGATGAGCTGGTGTGTTCTTTATAAATTATAAGTGGGGTAATAGTCCAGAGACTTGGGAAATCTTACCTTAGAAGAAGGTTTGAAGGGAGCTGGGTGCAGTGGTGCATACATGTAATCCTAGCAGCTTGGAAGGCTGAGACAGGGGATTGCAAGTTCAAAGCCAGCCTCAGCAACTTAGGGAGGCCCTAAGAAACTTAGCAAGATCCAGTCTCAAAATAAAATGGGCTGGGGATATGGCTTAGTGGTTAAGCGCTCCTGGATTCAGTCCCTGGTACCACACACACAAAAAAGCAGCTTTGAAGAGTAGTTGGATCCTTGAATGAGTTGAGAACAGGTAAGATTGGGGTTGGAATTGGTGGGGCCTGCTCTTCATCAGGCCCTGGACTCCTAATGCCTGGCTTTCCTGGCTTCAGGATCCAAGCAGTACAGTGCAGCCATTGCCTTCACTCTGGCCCTCTTCTCCCACCTCGTCAATCATGTCAACATACGCCTGCAGGCTGAGTTGGAAGAGGGTGAAAATCCTGTCCCCGCCTTCCAGAGTGATGGCACAGGTAGGAGAATGAAAGAGGTGGCGACTATGGAAAAATTGGTGTGGGTTTGGGGAATAAGGAAAGGAACAGGACTGGGTGCAGAGCAACAGCCTATAATCTCAGCCACTCAGGAGCTGAGGCAAGAGGATTGGAGTTGAAGGCCAGCCTCAGCAACTTAGCTGTTTAAAAATAAAAAGGGTGGTGGGTATAGTTCAGTGATAGAGCCTTTCCTGACAGATATGAGGCCCTGTGTTCAATTCATACTATCACAAAAAAGAGGGACATATTCAGTGGGGGAAGTGGTGATGGTGAAAAGAATGTTCTAGCTGTAAGGCTCTAATTTTTCCCTAGACTCTCTTCTGACCACCTTCTTTCACAGATGAACCAGAGTCCAAGGAGCCACTGGAGAAAGAGGAGCCAGATCCTGAGCCTCCTCCCACCACAGCACCCCAAACTGGTGAGGGCAGAAAGAGCCGTAAGTTCTCTCGCCTCTCCTGCCTCCGCCGCCGCCGGCACCCGCCCAAAGCTGGTGATGACAGCGACCTGAGTGAAGGTTTTGAGTCTGACTCAAGCCATGACTCAGCCCGGGCCAGTGAGGGCTCGGACAGTGGATCGGACAAGAGTCTAGAAGGGGGGGGCACAGCTTTTGATGCTGAGACAGACTCAGAAATGAACAGCCAGGAGTCCCGATCAGACCTGGAAGATATGGAGGATGAGGAGGGGACACGATCCCCAGCTCTGGAGCCCCCTCGGTCCAGATCAGAGGCACCCGATTCCCTCAATGGCCCTCTGGGCCCCAGTGAAGCTAGCATCGCCAGCAATCTACAAGCTATGTCCACCCAGATGTTCCAGACCAAGCGCTGCTTCCGACTGGCCCCAACCTTCAGCAACCTGCTCCTTCAGCCCACCGCTGACCCTCATGCTTTGGCCAGCCGCAGGCCCTGTGTCAATGGGGATGTGGACAAGCCCTCAGAACCAGGTATCTGGGCTGCCCTCTCCATCCTGCTCTGGCCCACACTTCTATGCCTTAGGCTCTCACTTAAGAGAAATCACTCTTTCCCTGTGCGAGAGACTTCTTTCTACCCTCTCTTTGGCCGTTTTCCTATAGTGTAGCCCAGGACTTTTTCTCCTGAGGATCTTCTCTCCTGTTCACTTCCTCACCTGTTTTCTGGTCTCATTTCTCTTCTAGTCCACACTGCCCTGTAGGATCAGGGCTCTCCTCTCCACACAGTTGCAGCTACAGCTTCCTCCCGAGACTCTGTCTTCATCCTTTCTTCACTGGCGAATTCTTGTTTGCCCCAGTATTTTAGCTTTACATCACTTGGGGCTGGAGTGTAGCTCGGTGGAAGAGCACATGGTTAGGATGCCCTGATTCCATCTCCAACGCCAAAGAAGTCACTTGGTCTGGGATTCTTTCCAGGCCAGATTAGATTTACTTCCTGTGGGCTCCTGTGGCCGTCTGCTTTGCTGTAGTCTCCCCACTTCCCCCTAAGGTGATCTGTTGACTTATCTATCTCCCCAACTAGTCCATGAGCTTTTGGAGGGCAGGATAGTATATGTCTTATCTATCATTATGTCCCCACTACCTAACAGGGGTGGGACTTAAGTTTTGAATGAATGAAAGAAATATAGAAGCTGTTTAGAAAAGTGAAGTGACCTGCCAAGTGTTCCAATTTACAAAGTAGAGATCTGAGGTGAAGGTCATTGTTTGGAATCTGTGCCCCTTGCCTTTCTCCTTTCTTTTTTTCTTTCTTTCTTTTTTTTTTTTTTTTAAAGAGAGAGAGGGACAGTGAGAGATAGAGAATCAATTTTATTTAGTTTTTCATGTGGCTTTTGTTGCTCTTACACTTCATCGTGTACGTGGTGCTGGGGTTCGAACCCGCGTACTCGTACTCTTACTGCAAGTGCCGTAACTGCTGAGCCACAGTTCCAGCCCCTGCTTTTCTCTCTTTACAGCACGCTTCTGACTGTGTCCTGGTCGGAGCAAGCACTTCCTAACCATTGATTGAACAGATGGCTCTAGAACAGTCTTACAAATTAGCTTAAGCCTCAAAGAATCATATTGAAAGGCACCAGGTTCTTGGTTTAAAAGCTGCTGTTACTGGGCCTGAAAGAATTGGGCAGGGGTCAGTGAATTTGCCATCTCTCTTTCTTTTTTGTATTGGGATTTGAACCCAGGGGCATTTACCACTGAGCTATATAACCATTGCTCTTTTTATTTTTTAATTTTGAGACAGGGTCTCACTAAATTGGTTAGGGCCACCTTGCTTAGTTGCTGATTCTGGAATCCTTCTGCTTCAGACTTAAGTCCCTGGGATTACAGGCATGCACCACTGTGCCCACTTCCCATTTCTTTTATATCAAAATTCCTCAGAAGAATATAGGTGGCCTGTGGCCTTCTACCCCATAGAACTGAAGCCTGTTGCCAAAGGCTATTCACTGTTTATTCCAGTTCTCTCTCTCTCCAACCCCCAGCCTCTGAGGAGGGCTCTGAGTCAGAGGGGAGCGAGTCCAGTGGGCGCTCCTGTCGGAATGAGCGCAGCCTCCAGGAGAAGCTGCAGGTCCTGACAGCTGAGGGCCTGCTTCCTGCTGTGAAGGTCTTCCTGGACTGGCTGCGGACCAACCCCGACCTCATCATCGTGTGTGCACAGGTGCTCCCTCCTACCCTTTGCCAGGTCCCAGGATATTGGAAGAGGGGATGAGTCGGTGGGGGGGGGGGGGTCTGCCGGGTGTCATCTGGGCTGGCCCTTATGCTTCCTACAGGGAAGGAGTAGGCATGACCTTTGCCTCAAAGAGTCTGTGGCCAGGGAACAGCAAGAGAGCTGCTGGTTTTGCTTTATATTCCCAGTGCTGGGCATAATGCCTGCCATTATGAGTAATGTTGAAAAAAGTGTGTGTTTGAAGGCCGGACTCAATAAATACTAAAGACCCAGAAAAGGGAGAGACACTGAGTTAGGAAAACAGCAGAAGAGATGGGAACTTGGGACAGGCGTTGAAAAGGTGTTTAAGACAGGTGCAGTGGTCAGTCTTGGCAGTAGCCATTGTGTCAGCTTGCGCCATGGGGTTGGTGGGCCATGGCCACTTCTCCTTTCATTTGTACCGTAGTGTTGTTTTCTTGAAGTAGCCCATCTGCCCTACTGCAAAAGACTTTTTCCTGTGGGTCACTTCCTTCATTAGATGAGAGTTTAAGTCAGGGCCAGCCACACCCTGGGGTGTATTCTCATGTCCCAGGACAGTACTCAGACATTAGTCACCAAGGAGGTGTGGTAAAGGTGGGAATGCTAGGTCAGATCCCTGGAGAGTTGTCCCAGAGTGGAGAGAGGGCTAGAAGAAAAGGTCTCTGCTGACCGTAAAGAAATCACCACCTCCAGCATCCAGATCCAGGAAGTCTTTCTTGTATCCTCAATGCCTACTCCTTTCACAAAGGACTTGGCTGGTGAAGAAGTTTAGCAAGGCCCCCATGGTCATCCTCCTTCAGTTTTCATGAGAGTATCCTCCCATTTTTTTTCCTTTTTTTTTAACACCAGGAATTGAACCCAGGGATGCTTAGCCACTGAGCCACATCCCCAGCACTTTTTTAAAAATTTTGAGTTGGTCTTGCTGAGTTGCTTAGGGTCTTGCTAAGTTGCTGAGGCTGGCTTTGAACTTGGAATCCTCCTGCTTCAGCCCTTCCGAGCCACTGGGGTTACAGGCGTGCATCACTGTAACCAGCTAGCCTCCATTTTTCTAAGTCTTCCACTAGCCCCTTGGCCTCTTGTCAGTTTACCTGTTGAATTGTACTTGGCCTCTGAACATGGCCCTAGATCCCCCAGGTGTGATGCTCTTGCTCACTGCTCTTCTTCAGCACTGTCCTGGCTGAAGTCTTCCTCTTCCCTCTATTCCCAGAGCTCTCAAAGTTTGTGGAACCGCCTGTCTGTGTTGCTGAATCTACTGCCAGCTGCTGGTGAACTCCAGGAGTCTGGTGAGTGTTCCCTGGCACTGCCCTCCGTTCTCTTCACCTTCATTGGCCCCACCGAACCCATCCCCTGCTTATAACCCAGCCCTTGGGGTAAGGAGGTTATTGGGCTCACTGCTGAACTCCCTAGCACACAACACTCATTGTGTGGTTTGGGCCTCTCTGGTTTCCAGCCCAACACTAGCTCACTGTGGGCAGGTAGCCTGGTCTGTGAAGGGATGTGCTCTCTGGGGAAGACAGCAGTATGGGCAAGGGCATAGAAGGGGGAGCCTGGGAGCTGGGCCCTGTCACTGCTGTCACAGCAATGTCTGTGGGCATTGAGAATTGACTGACTTCCTGCTCCAGACCCCCTGCTCTCATTTGTATCCCAGTGTATTGACTCTTCCATCAGCGAGCCTTCCTGGACTAAACTGTCCTTGTTTGTCTACCTCCCCGCTTTGCTTCTCTGACCCTTTGAGGTTTGGTATCCCAGAGCTCTACCCAAGTAGGGCTTGTGTCTGTTGTTCCTCCTCTCTGTCCTTGTGGTATGTCCTGTCTTACCAGCCCAGTAATTCCCAAAGGGGAGGCTGAGTTCCCCTGACTGGGAGTTCCCTAAGGCAGGTGGTCTGATGTGTCCCTCTTCTGCCCAGGCCTGGCTTTATGTCCTGAGGTACAGGATCTTCTGGAAGGTTGTGAACTCCCTGACCTCCCCTCAAGCCTGCTGCTCCCAGAGGACATGGCACTTCGCAACCTGCCCCCGCTCCGGGCTGCTCACCGACGCTTTAACTTTGACACGGATCGGCCCCTACTCAGTACCTTGGAAGAGGTGAGGATTTCCTTTCTTCTGCCATGAAGGTGACGCTCATCATGCAGTGCAGCAAGGCAGGGGCTTGGAGCTGGGGTCGGGGATGCTGATCACCTCCCAGGGCAGGGTGAGTCTCCGGGGCTGCAGGCTGTGTGTCTGTCCTTTCCTTGTCTTGCAGGCATCCTTCATAAGATCTATTCCTGGTTGTTGCTATTTTATCTTATTTATCTTTTTTTTTTTTTTAAAGAGAAAGAAAGAGAATCAACTTTATTTTTTATCTGGCCTTTGTTTCTCTAATACTTAGTGTGTACATGGTTTGAACCCACATCCTTCTTCTGCATGCCAGGCAAGCGCTGTAACCACTGAGCCACCTCTCCTTCATCTTATTTATTTTTAAAGAGAGAGAGTAACAGAGAATTGGTTTTGTTTATTTTTTTCATCTAGTTATAGTTTTTCCTTCACTGAGTTGTGTATGTGATGCTGGGGTTTGAATCCAGGTCCTCATGTATGTCAAGCAAGTGCTCCACCATTGAGCCACCACTCCGGTCCCTGTTCCTCCTGTTATAGAACAGCCCCAGAGCAGCCAGGTGTGGTGGCACATGCATGTAATCCCAGTGACTCAGAAGTATTAAGGCAGAAGAATCGCAAGTTTAAAACTAGCCTCAGCAATTTAGCAAGGCCCTGTCTCACAATAAAATATAAAAAGGGCTGGGGATGTGGCTCAGTAGTAAAGCCTCTGGGTTCAATTCCTGGTACCCAAAAAAAAAAAAGGAACAGCACCAGAGCGAGTTTGTTATTAGGCTTTCAAATCTGGTTGTTGTTTTTTGTTTTTTGTTTTTTAAGAAAGAGGGACAGTGAGCGAGAAAATCAGTTTTATTTAGTTTTTCATGTGACCTTCGTTGCTCCGAGACTTCATTGTGTACATGGTTGCTGGGATTCGAACTCGTGTACTCGCACCTGCCAAGCAAGCCCGTAACCGCTGAGCCACTACTTCTAGCCCCTAGGCTTTGAAATCTTGATCAGCTCTGAGCCCTGCCTTCTGAGTTGAACATCAGTCAGTCATAGAAAGAGCTGGAAGGTGGGCTGGAGCGGTGGCTTGGTGGTTACGGCACTTGCCTGGCATGTACAAGTACACGGGTTCAAACCCCAGCACCCATGTACACAACTAAGTGTCAGAGCAACAAAAGCCATGTGCAAAACTCAATAAAAATTGATTCTGTCTCTGTCTCTCTCTCTCACTGCCCTCCCCTCTTAAAAAAAAAAAAGCTGGAAGGATATGCTGCCCACCTCATCCTGCAGCTTTCATCCTTTAATATGTGACACCTAATGGACAGAAGGGGGCAATAGAGGGGGAAGCTGAGCAGATATGCCAGGCAGTGCCCTTGCCCTCCCCCTGGCTGTCTCGCCTTCAACCAGAGCAGCTTGGCTGTAATCTCTTCTGTATTTTAGGGCTCCAGATAGGATTTGCATTTGAGGGGGAAGAAGAATTTTACTGACCAAAGAAAGTTGGGAAATATTCATCAAATTTTAGTCCCCTTGTTTTACACACAAGTTGGATGGCATTGGAACCAACTCTCCTTGCTTCCAGCCCATTGCCCTTTGTTCTTTCCCAGTCCAAGAGCTGCTTCTCCCATCCTCATAGGCATCTCCTTGCCCTGCTTGCTACTGTTAGTTAGAGGCTCTGGGCCTCACTTCTCTTCTCTTCCTACCTACAGACCACAAGCCTTTCTAAGGGGTCTTGTTGCTGAAGGCAGGATGGAAGGTGGGAGGGAGCAGGGACATCTTGGTGGACAGGGTGGCTTGAGGGCTTGCTCCTGTGTCTCCCTACAGTCGGTGGTACGCATCTGCTGCATCCGCAGCTTCGGTCACTTTGTCGCCCGCCTGCAAGGCAGCATTCTGCAATTCAACCCAGAGGTCGGCATCTTTGTCAGCATTGCCCAGTCTGAACAGGAGAGCCTGCTGCAGCAGGCCCAGGCCCAGTTCCGCATGGTGAGTCAGGCCTCCTGCTGCCTGTCAGCTCCCTCTGGGCTCTGACTGAGGAGACAAGGCAAGAGACTCAGCCATATTGGCAGGTCCTGCTTGAACATGGTGAGAGGGGAGGTCAGCTGGCCTTCCAGAAGGTGGCCTTGGAGGCACTTAGGGATGCCCCTAGTACACAGAGTGAGAGGTGCTTTCAGCAGATGCAGCATTGCCCAGGTCCTGTCCCTAGATTGATTTGGGCTTGAGGGCCATCTCTGTCACCTGCTAGTCAGTGAATTAAGAAAGCCTCTGAACCTTGCAGAGCCAATTTCCTAATCAATTATGTGAGAACAGATAGAATCAACTTTGTGGGGTTTTTGTGAAGATGGGATGATTATGCGTATAAACGATCTTACATGTCATCTTGTGAAGCAAGTGTGTACTCAGCAGTGTCCCCTTCCCTTCCCTTCCCTAAAAGACAGAGCAGTGGCAAGCTGTGGGCTGTGGAGCACACCTGTAATCCTGGCAACTCAGAAGACTGAGACAGGAGGCTCATAAGTTTGAAGCCAGCCTTAGCAACTTAGGCCCTAAGTAACTTAGACCCTGTCTTTAAAAAATAAAATAAAATAAAGAGGGTTGGGGATGTGGCTCAGTGGCTAAAGTACCCCTGGATTCAATTTCCAGTAACAATAATGAAAAAAAGGAGGAGGAGTGGAAGGGATTGGAGGCTCTTCCTTTCAGGCACCATGCAGGAGCACTCTTATCCCAGACATGATCCTATTCCACAGGGGCCCTGAGTAAAGTAGGAAGTAGCCTATGTCACCTCTCTTCCATTCAATAATTCATTCCACAAATATTCATTGAGCACTCTGTGCTAGACGTGTCTGCGTCTGAGGCACTCCGATGGCAGCAGTGAATAAGACATTCCCTTCTCTTGTAAAGCTGATACTTTGTGAGCAACAATCTGGTTTTCACAGTGGAGCCTGCCTGGCCTTGGGCATGTGGTCCTCTTTGAACTGAGTGGCACTGGGGTGTTTGGGGTATTGGTGTCTGGCACGGGAAGTACAGGCCACATGTCTCGGCTAGCCTCTGGTTTTTGTCTTCATCCCAAGCCAATCTCCTCCCCCCACTTTCTCCCCACCCACCACAGCCATAGGCCAGCAACTTCCCCCTATTTCTGAGCCCCTTTCCTGTGGACATTCGGCTAGACTAGAAAGGGGCCCTGGCTCCCCAGAAATTCCCTTCCTTGCTGTCTTATAAACAAGCATATTTTGATAAAAACAAACCTTTTGTATTAAGGCTTTTATTGCAGTTCCATAGGGAAAGACATAGGGAGTTACAAAAATAATTGTGGGGAAGTTACACAGCTTCAAAAAATGTTGGGAGTTTCTGCAGGCATTTCCTCTAACCAACAGCTCCTAAAGGTTCCAGAGGGTAGGGAGTGGGGGCACGTGATGCTTGCAAGGCCATCTCATGTGGGATTGGACATCACAGGCCACACTGCCTCCTGCTCTGCCTAGGTCATAGGCTTTCCCGCCAAGGGATTTATCCCCAGCATCAGGAATGTTATAATTGTTATGATTGTTCATTCAAAGCTTCCTGTGTACAAAGACTGGTTCACACATGACATCTCATTTCAACCTGAAGCAGCCCTGTGAGGGGAGTGCTCATGTCCTTATTTTATATGTGAGAAAACAGCCAGGGCTCTGGGATTGAACAAAACTGAGTTCTTTCTGTTTGTTTTAGTTTATTTATGTGTGTTGCTGGGGACCAAACTTAGGACCTCTGGCATGCTGGGCAAGTGCTCTCCCTCTGAGCTATATACCCTCAGCCCCAAACCTGAGGTTTTTTTTGTTTTTGTTTTTGTTTTTTTAAAGAAAGAGGGACAGTGAGAGAGGGAGAGAAAGAGAGAAGCAATTTTTATTTAGTTTTTCATGTGGCCTTTGTTGCTCTGACACTCCCTTGTGTATGTGGGTGCTGGGGTTCGAACCGGCATCTTTGCACATGCCAGGCAAGCGCTGTAAGTGCTGAGCCACTGCTCCAGCCCCCAAACCTGAGTTTTTATCCTGGTTGATCTGTGCTGCTCTAAGGACTTAGCATCCTCATAGGCCAAGTGGGCACCAGGAGCTGCTGCACATCCTCTGCTACAGTGTCTGTGTGGTGTAGGGCCCCCTCTCCTGATGGGCTCTCTGAAGGTAGGTTTTCCTCCTGAGGAACATGCAGGCCCCATCCGTCTGCACTGTTCTACTGGTGATTTCCAAGCCATAGCTTAATCCAGCTCTCCCCTTTCCAGTAGATGGATCCCACTTACCTGCCAAATCCTCTAGGAGGGGGAATTACATTAGAGCCCCATCCCGCTCTTGAATGTGGGGTTAAATGAAGATAATTTTAGCATGAAGGTGAGGCTCACGGGCTTGGTTTCTGAGGTGAAAGGAAGGGAAGTTTGTCCGTAGTGCACATTTCCTTTTCACTGTGCTAACAGACCTGGGAGGAAATAACTCTCCTGGCTCTAGTCTTCTGCTTCCACTATTATTACTCTGTCAGTGCTAGCATTTGGGGCAGAACTTTTTTGTGTGGTGCTGCAGATGGAATCCAGGACCTCTGTGTGCTAGCCCAGTGTTCTCCCACAATTATTTGTTTTGAGATAGTCTCATTAAGTTGCCAAAGCTGGCCTCAAATTTGTGAGCCTCCTGCCTTATCCTCCAGGGTCAGGGTTACAGGTGTGCACCACCATACCCAGCTCAGGACAGTTTTTATTGTGCTAGACTCTGCAGGGGATGGGAGTGGGTCGTGTGTAGTCATAGTACAGTTATCAAGGAAATGGGGTGAGTGCAGTGCTGTCAGCTGTAGACTTCAGTCACGTTGCACCAGTTTTCTCACTAATGTCTTTTCCCTCTCTAGCTCATTCAGGATCCCACGTTATATTGATTGTTAGGTCTCCTTAGTCTCTTTGAATCTATGATAGTTGCTCAGTTTTTCCCAGCCTTGACCCTTTTGAACAGTAATAAGCCAGTTGTTTTACAGTTTCCTTCAAGTTAGGTTGTCTAGTGTGGTTCTGATCATGTGGTCTCATGATCAGAACAAGATTAGTATTTTAAAGCTCCATCCTGATGGTACCACTTATCCAGGAGTCCTTAGTGGCTCTCCATACTCACAGGACAAAGGCCTCATCCTTCTGTTTTTAGACCATGTTACAGTATTTGGATTTCATCTAAGAAAAACATGAAAATATCAAAAGAACTTTTAGGCAAGGCCACAGTAGGCATCAGATGGTTTTGAAAGACTGCTGTGATTGCGGGTGGAAAGAATGGACTGAGTTAGGGAGACCAGGAAAGAGTATTCGAACAGACAGAAATAGAGACGTTGGCTGAGACCAGGGTTTTCCATGCAGGTGGAAGGAGGTGGAAGGATTGGTGTGCTAGTTAGGGAGTTCAGTTGACAGATCTGGAAAGCTGAGAACTTCTGGGCTGAGAGACAGGGAAGAGTCAAAGCCAGGCTTTCCGGCTTGAGCAGAGGGAGGGGGAGGTTCACTTAAAAGCAAGAGAACACTGGCAGAAAAGAAGTGGGTTTAAGGAGCAGATAGGGCTGCCTGCGGAACAGGCAGGTGGGTACGTGGCACTGGAACTCAGGCTGGTCAGGGTTGGGCTGAGTCTGCAGACTTGGAAGACATTGGCAAGTAGCTGTAGTAGATGTGCAGTCAGATAGATCCCAATAGATCCGGGAGACCCAGCTGAGGAGAGTGAGAAGAGCAGAGATCAGGCCCTAAGGCACAACCAGGTGGTGTCCTGCATCTTGACAGCCCTGGTCATGGGAGTTGTCACGTGCGTCAGAAGAGGGTTTCCTCCTCCATCCCTCTCTCCCTCTCCTCCCCTCCTGTAGCAGGAGTGAGAGAGGTGACTTTACATGAGCTTGTCTTACCCCAAGAATTCTTGTTGGTCTTTGTGATCTCGAGAGGAGGGAATACACTCCTCTCTACAACTTGTGTTTCCTGGTAGGCACAGGAGGAAGCTCGACGGAACAGGTTAATGAGAGACATGGCTCAGCTCCGGCTTCAGGTAGGAAGTGCTCCTTCTGCTTCTGGTCTGGCTTTTGCTTAACCTCACTCATGCATCTCACTCTAGTTGCAGACCCCTCTCTGTGCCACTGTGTCCCTCCTTATTCTTTCCGAGCCACATGCCTGCTTTCTGCCTTTCCTTTTCTCTCTTTACCTTAACCTTTTTGTCCACTTATCCTGAGGTCACTGGTATACACTGTCCTATCCCCTTAGCCACAGGAGCCACTTGCTACTGCTGCCTGGTTTCTCCGGTGCTCTCCTCAGCCCAGACTGCAGGGCCAGGCGGCTCTTCCCACTCGGTCTTCTCTCACCAGCTCGAGGTCTCTCAGCTGGAGGGCAGTCTGCAGCAGCCCAAGGCCCAGTCAGCTATGTCTCCCTACCTCGTCCCGGACACTCAGGCCCTCTGCCACCACCTCCCTATCATCCGCCAGTTGGCCACCAGTGGCCGCTTCATTGTCATCATACCAAGGACCGGTGAGCATTTGGAGAGGAGGAAGACAGATACATATATATAGTGTACCTAAAAGGGCCTAGGTTTGGGATTGAGAACCCTTTATTGGGGATATTGGCCTTTGGGGCTGGAGGAGAACAAGGCAGTTTATACGCTGACCTCGGTCAAGTCCTGCCTCCCCTCCGAACCCCAATGCCTCATTTGTGAGATGGCCACAATAAATCTGGTTAAACCCTGCCTCGCAGAACACTGGGAGAAACCAGTGCGAAAATCTCAAGTGCAGGCACTTGCTGAATTACCGACACAGTCATGCTTTCAAAGAATCCCTATCCTCCTGCAGTGTGTAACAGTGTGTGCATAGACACGTCCCACGGAGCCCAGGTCAGTGGTTCATGTGCATCCTGTTTTGTCTTCCCCATGCCCACCCTGTCCTCCAGTGATTGATGGCCTGGATTTGCTGAAGAAGGAACACCCGGGGGCCCGGGATGGGATCCGGTACCTGGAGGCAGAGTTTAAAAAAGGAAACAGGTGAACACAGGCTTGGTTAGAGTGGGGCAGGGACCTGCCCATTGTGGGAACAGCACATGCTTATGAGCTGCTTGCTCCTGGTGGGCCCTGCTCACAGTCTGCACGCAGCGTGGGGAGTGAACCGAAGAGATTATTGGAAGTCCAAGTCTTCACTGCAGAAACAGGGTGATGAACAGGTCAAGAGCCCCAGGGGTAGCACTGAGCTGCTGTCCTTTCACTTCTGGGGAAAACCTGTGGTCAGGAGCACTGGGGTAAAGGGAGCAGCCACCACCCCAACTCCAGGCTGTGAGCTCCTTTGTGAGGAACTCTCTTGCTTAGGACCAGGGACTGTTTACAGGTTGGGTGTGTGTCCTTCATCAGGGTCGCCCCAGGGAGGAGCAGATGGCAGCATGTGTATGTGCTCAGCCCAGTCCAGGCTGCCCTTCTGGTCTTTGGGCCTGGAGGAGAGCTGGGAGGGGCTCAGGGAATAGGGAGAACCCCCCTGCCCCTTGCTGGCCACCCTCCCCTGCATCTGCCACGTGGCCAGGAGCTATACGATGCATGCTTGTATGGACCTTGTCTCCAGAAGCCCTGACTTGAAAAGCATCTGCTGCTGTGCCCTTCCATCTCCTCCCCTGAGAGGAACCAGAGAAAAGATGTTATCAGAGGAAAGCGAGCTGGGCCTGGCAACCAGGAAGCCACTTTGAAACAACTCTAAAAGATCCTGATGGGCATAATGCCACCACCCCACCCCAGCCCGCCTCCTCTGGCAGCACTAGGACCCCAGGGCCACAATGGTCTGCTTTGTGTAAAGTTCCCAGTCCCACTCTGCCTCTTTTGCAGGTATATTCGCTGCCAGAAAGAGGTGGGGAAGAGCTTTGAGCGTCATAAGTTGAAGAGGCAGGATGCAGATGCCTGGTAAACTTCTAGCTCTCACCCCTAGAGTCTCCTTCAGGAGCTGGCCTTGATCCATAAACACTTTACTGGAAGTGGGACAGGGGAGTCCTGAGGATTCTGAGGCCCTACACAGCCTGCCAGGGGCCTCATGCAGTTCCTGCCTTGCAGAGAATATGGAGTTGCTCCAGCCCCAGAGCCCTTCCCTCCCTCCACAGATGGGCTTGGTATCTCTCTCACTGGGCCCATCTCTGCCTGTGTCTTCTAGCGTTTTCTCCAGAGCCTGCTTCCAAGACTCACTGTCTCTGGCTGCCTGGTTTCTCTTGCTGTTTCCTGGTGTCCTCCCAGTTCTCAGCTTCCCTGTCCCCTGGAGATCCTCATGTTTAGGTTGTACTAATGCTGGGCCTTGGCCCATCTTTCGCTCTCCCTACTAGGACTCTCTATAAGATCCTGGACAGCTGTAAACAACTGACGCTAGCCCAGGGGGCAGGGGAAGAGGACCCAAGTGGCATGGTGACCATTGTCACAGGCCTTCCACTGGATAACCCCAGCGCACTCTCAGGGCCCATGCAGGTGTGTTACCGATGAAGTGGGGACGGGGCTGAATTATGGGGAAGCAGAGCTGAATGGAATCCAACCTCGTATCCTCCAGGCAGCTATCCTTACCCCTCCAACATACCTTCACCAGACACCCAGCAGCTGTCCCACAGTTCAGGAGATCAGGTTCTCTCCCATCTTCCCTCCCCTCACTCTACAGGCAGCCCTGCAGGCCGCTGCCCACGCCAGTGTGGACATCAAGAATGTTCTGGACTTCTACAAGCAGTGGAAGGAGATTGGTTGAGACTGACCCCTAGGCCCTGCAGTGGGGCTGATTCCAGATCTCTCCTGCTCTTCCTGGCAGCTGGGACCACCACCTGCAGTCGCCCACCACATGCAGCCTCACGCGCACACACAGGAAGGAAGCCCAGCTGTGCAGAGCTGCAGGGAGGGCCCAGAAGCCAGCTGGGAGGGTGGGGTCCCCTGTTGCCAAGATGACGTCAGGAAAGTAAGGAAAGTGCTTGGAGCAGGAGAGGCCTGGGCTGGGCTCCTCACTAGCCTTCCTGCCTTGACTCTGTTGCTGTCCCCTGGGCAGGTGGCAGGCAGCAGGCGTGGGCATCTGCATTTCATTGGCGTGGTTCCTGGATCTGTTGAGGGGAAGGGACAGCAGAAGGGGCCCTTCGTTCTCACCCAAGATAGAGGTGGTTGGGGCTAGACGTATAGACCCTCTAGGCCCTGGGGGAAAAGTGGAGTAATACAGGTGTCTGGGTGGTTGTTAGCAGAGCCTTCCCCTCCTCAGGGACCACCCATCCTCCTTTCATCTCCCTTTGGTGGGGCAGGACAGTTCTGGAGCCAGCTGTGGGGCTCTATGGAAGCAGGGCCTAGAGTGGCCTGCACTGTGTAGCAGGGGTGGGGTTTGTGTCCTCCTGTCACTGCAGGAGCCACACACCCAGTTGCCCCACTTTGCTTTCTGTCTGCTGTCTAGCATCCAGGGCAGGGACAGCCCTACATAGGGCTGCAGGGAGTCTGGCTTGTGTTCCAGCATGGTCCTGTGCCACCAGCCCATAATCGCTGTACTTTGTGCTGGGGCAGAGGTGGGTGCGGGCTGAGGCTACCCCCTTACCATCCAGGGAGGGCTGCAAGGGGCCAGCATTCAGTGGGCAGTAGAAAGGAGAGGCCTGTGGAAGCTGTCAGCCAGGGGCACTGTCCTGGTGGGCTTTCCTCCTCCAGGATTAGAGGCCTGGTGGGGCTGAGCATGAGCTGGCTTTTGGAGTATCCAAGTGACCATGTGGGAGCAGAGATCATGAATAGCTCAGGGCAGTGAGTGTCACACCAAGACCAGGGCTGTGTGTGGGAGGCTTTGGCCCAGATGCCTCAGCCTCCCCCTCAGGCTAGAAGTAGATCAGGGCTGGGGGCTGGGGAGGAGGATCTCAGTTCTGCCTCCCAGCCCAGCCAGCGCTGGCCTAGCTTCCCAGGCTGTGCCAAGAGGAGGGCTAGCTTCCTGCGGCCACCTCTCAAGAGCATGTCTGGAAACCTGGGGGAGCAGGGTCACCCCCACCCCCAGTTCCTGGCAGAGATTGAGACTAAAGCATCACTTAATAAAGACCCCCAAGCCCGTGCCTGTCTGCCAGAGTCTCACTGGGGAGCTGGGGTGTTGGATATGGTGCTGGCATACCCCTCAGAAATAAGGACGAGGCACAGGTAATCAGAGTGAAGTCCCTGGAGATGGCTTTGTGACTGACGTTCTTTGACCTCGGGGCGCACAGTGGCTTTTTCCCAAGGGTGATAGGCCAAAACAGTATTTTGCTGCAGCAGTGCTTCCTGGGGATGGTTTGCTGTTCCAAGCTGGGTCCTTGTCCTCAAGGGGCAGTGTAGGAGATGAGCCTTGTTTAAAATACTCTCAATACCTGTCCTGCAAGGGTCAGCACCTCAACTGACCCTTGGGTCTGGGTGTAAATAACACATCCCTTGTGATTCAGTGTTCACCAAAGGCAGTTTGCTCTGAGCACTGCCCAGACATCAGGTGCAGAGAGGCTGCAGAGTGTGGGAGGAATCATTTATGAAGTGCAGTCAAAATCTAGGGATTTGGGGTTGGGGATTTTGCTCAGTGGCAGAGCACTTGCCTAGCATGTGCAAGGCTCCGAGTTTGGTCCTCAGCCCTGAAAAAAAAAAAATCTAGGGATTTGAGCAGGGCCTAGTGGCACACACGTGTAATCTTAGCAACTAGGAAGGGTGAGTCAGAAGGATCACAAGTTCAAGGGCAACCTCGGCAATCTAGCAAGACTTATCTCAAAGGGCTGAGTGTGTGGCTCAGTGATGAAAACACACGGGGTCAGTCCTGGCACCAAAACATATCTAGGGGTTTGGATTCTCCTCCTTGGCCTGAAGTAAGCCAGCCACACTCTGGAACAACCTGGAACCTCAGTGTACTGCTCTGAGGGATTGGAGTCCACACCACTAGACCTGTCCTAGCTTGGCTCTACCCTCTTCCAGCCAGTCTATGCAGCAAGGCGGTTCACCCTGGAGGGGCTGCCGTTTGCAGGAGGCTGTGAGCTGCCTATTAATGGGGCTGGGCCACCCTGTGCTGCTCCCTAGAGGCTGGACAAGGCTGGGATTGTTCCCTGGCTCCCCCTTGTCTCCTCACACTCCGCCCAGGCCTGGCCTGCCTTCCCAGCCACTCTTCTTTTTGTCAGCCTGACTGGCAAGAGCCAGGGACTCCCCTCGTGGGGCCCTGGGTTGCAAAACCACCGGCTGAGGAGCAGCCCTCCAGCTCTGGTAAGGAAGCTCAAGACCTGGGGCCCTGGCACCTCCTAGGGCAATCGTGGTAGTATCTGCCCCGACCCTCCATTTCCTCGAGAGCTCTACAAACCCCACTGTTCCAGAGATCTCCAAACCGTACCTCTGATAACAGAGGTCATATTCTCACCTTCATGTAAGGACGTGGCAAGGTACACCCTTAGGAGCCCTTCCTGTTCACATGGGCTGCACTGACTAGGCATCCTTGTCCCCAGTCAGGTCCTCAGTACCCGGCTCAGGGACAGAGAGGCCCAAACTGTTGAATGACAGTAGAGGTCTGAGTGAGGGCCAGCGTGCACCAAACAGGACTAGGCTTGGCAGGAAGAGGGGTGGAGTTGGCCATGGAGTTGTTGGAAAGTTTTGGCCTGGGGAGGGGGTGGGGGGGGTCCTATTCTTTCTCCTCTGGGTCGACCCGCCCACCTCAATGGCCCAGCCCCTCTGACTGCCAAGGAATGTGCTGGGAGAGGCAGCCTGAGAGGCGGGCAAGGCAGCAAGGCAGCAGAGCCGAGGCCACCGGGAGGCAGCGCACAGGTCTGGGTTGAGGGGCATGGGGTTCAGGAGGGGCAGGGACCCTGAGTGTCCCTTGGGGCACGAGTGTAGTCCTAGAAGAGCCAGGATCCTCCTAATTCCTCGCCCACTGGATGGCATCCTGATTTTCTGGAATTTTCCCAAAGGGCAAATTTTAGTGCTAGGTCAGGCCCTGAGAGCTTTCTGCTGGAGCAGGGGTGCTCACACCCTCCACTGTCTCCAGGTGTCAGGAATGGGGGATGGCTCCAGGGACACTATCGGAGGTAGCCTTGCAGTGGAGACCTTCTGCTCCAGGCTGAGGCTGACAGCCTCTCCCAAGGGGAACTGAACTCCCCAAGGGTGGGAAGGGCAGGGATCTGTGATGCATTCATTGGGTGAGCGAGGCCAGCCTACCACAGCCTGAAGGCAGCAGCCTGGTGGTGAGCCGCCATTCACGCATGCAGCCCACCCTGGGCTCAGCAATCAGATCTAGCCTGAACCTGTGTGAAAAGGAGCCTGTGATGGGACCAATCCCTGACGCTCCCCCACTCTATCTCCAGGTCAAGGAGGAGGTGCCGGGCCACCATGCTCAGCCTCAAGCTGCCCCAACTCCTTCGAGTCCACCAGGTCCCTCGGGTGAGGGGCCTGCTTGCCCACCAACCCCACCCCCAGAGCACTGACAGGGCAGAGGTTCTTTCAGCTATTGAGGAAATTCCTCCTGAAAGCTAACCCATCCTTCACATTAGCTCAAAGCCTTGCCCTGTCCTCTGAGAAACAAGTGTGACCACTCCCTAGAACCCAGAATGTGCCCTCATCCAAACTTCTCTCTGCTCTACTGTGTCCTCTCCAATCTTATCTTGTCCCCTTGCTCTGGCTCTTCTGTTTCTCCTTCTGTGGGTCCTGGGACCATGTGGCAAGGTGGGATCAGATTGAGTTTGTCTTTGGGACCCCAGTGAACTCCAGCGCATCCTCTTGACGTTGCAGATGGCCAGGGGCAGGGCAGTGACTGCCTCCTTTCTCCCTGCCATCGCTGCCCCAGGTGTTCTGGGAAGATGGCATCATGTCTGGCTACCGTCGCCCCACCAGCTCGGCCTTGGACTGTGTCCTCAGCTCCTTTCAGATGACCAACGAGACGGTCAACATCTGGACTCACTTCCTGCCAACCTGGTGAGGGGTGCTCTGCTCGGGGGTGCAGCCTCAGGCCGGAGGGAGCGCCCAGGCGGACAGGGCCGGGGCAGCGGCGGGAATGCCCGCAGCCTGAGCGCAGGCCCGCCCGCCACAGGTACTTCCTGTGGCGCCTGCTGGCGCTGGCTGCGGGCCCGGGCTTCCGCGCCGAGCCCTACCACTGGCCGGTGCTCGTCTTCCTGCTGCCCGCCTGCCTCTATCCCTTTGCTTCCTGCTGCGCGCACACCTTCAGCTCCATGTCGCCCCGCGCGCGTCACATCTGCTACTTCCTGGACTACGGCGCGCTCAGCCTCTACAGCCTGGGTGAGCCGGCGGCGGGGCGCGGGGCGCGGGGCTGGGCCCGGGGGGACCCTCGGAAGGGACGGGCGCCCTCGGACCTCAGCTCCCTCCCGCGCGCTCGCCGCAGGCTGCGCCTTCCCCTACGCCGCCTACTCCATGCCGACCTCCTGGCTGCAAGGCCGCCTGCACCGGCTCTTCGTGCCCGCCGCTGCGCTCAACTCCTTCCTGTGCACCAGCCTCTCCTGTTACTCCCGGTGGGTGCCCAGGCGCCGCCGATGAGCAAGGGAAGGCAAAGTAAGGTGGGGGACCGGAGAGCGAGCGTCACCGCTCCGACACTGTTAGTAACTGACCGGTCATTGAGGCCACACTGTCAGAACTGCACGGAGCACTGGGCCCAGCTGGCTTCTTAATTCCCATAGCCCCATTTTACAGATGTCATCGTGGACAGGAGTCCTGACCTGCGGGCATCCTCAGCTGCTGAAGGCTCCCTTACCCTTCTTAACCCCTACCCAAGGCAGGAATGGTGACCACCTGTCTACACCTCCCAGGTTCCCAGAACTAGAAAGCCCTGGGCTCAGTAAGGTCCTGCGCGCAGCCGCCTTCACCTATCCCTTCCTGTTCGACAACCTTCCACTCTTCTACCGGGTAAGGTTGCTGGACCCTGCGTTCCTGTCCTGATCCTTGCGGTGCCCACCCACTCAGCACCCTCACCAGACCCCAGACACATCTGGTATCCACTCCCAGAGACCCTCTCCAGCAGCCTTGCTTCTTCTTTGTCAGCTGGGGCTGTGCTGGGGCAGGGGTCACAGCTGTGGACAGGAGGCGCTGAGCACCAGCCATGGCTACCACCTCCTCTGCGCATTGCTCACTGGCTTCCTCTTTGCCTCCCACCTGCCAGAGCGGCTGGCACCTGGACGCTTTGACTACATTGGTGAGAATATGCCTGGCCTGGCTCTGTAGGGGGCAAGGGAGACGATTTCCCAGAGCACAGAGCTGGGTAAATGGATCTCACAACTAAGGATGGAAGGACACCCCTGGTCTTCCTTGGGCCCCTCCTCAGTAACAGCAAAACTAGTAGCATTACGCAGATCAGCTCAGCCACCCCTTCTAACCACTCTGGGAGTCAAGGTTTCTTATTCCCAAGTTACAGGGAAGTAGGAGGACAGGGTGATTTTTCCCTGGGACACAGGGTGAGTCAGTGAACCCTGGAAATGGGTATGTGCCCTGACCTGTTCATCCTTCCTCCAGGCCACAGCCACCAGCTATTCCACATCTGCGCAGTGCTGGGCACCCACTTCCAGCTGGAGGCAGTGCTGGCTGATATGGGATCACGGAGGACCTGGCTGGCCTCGCAGGAACCCCCCCTGGGCCTGCAGGGCATGGTAGCCACATTAGGCCTGGCAGTGGCTGGGAATCTGTTCATCATTGCTGCCTTCACAGCCTCCCTGCTTCGGGCCCCTGGTACCTGCCCCCTGCTGCAGGGTGGCCCACCACAAGGGGGAACCCAGGCCAAGCAACAGTGAGATCCATCCCTGACCTTGACCTGGAGGGAGGCAGAGGCCAGAACCTAGTGCTGCTGTGGAGGAGCCCAGACCTGGGCCTGAAAGGTGGGGGCACAGCTAAGCCTGGAACCAAGAGTAACTGAGGAGAGAGGGCAGAGGAAAGGGGGACATGTCTGGGGCAACTGGCAGAGTGAGAAGGCAGTGAGGGTGCTCTTGAGAGGAGTGGGGCAAGTGCCGAGGGTCTGTGAGGGGAGATTTGTGTGTCCAGGCTGGAGCTGCCCCAGTGCCCCATTGGAGCCTGCAGCAGGGAATGTTGGGGCCCTTTCATCTGGCCCCATTTCTGGTGCTCCTAGAAGTCTGTGCTCAGCCCAGGGAAAAACTGACACGACTAACCTAGGCCTATCCTGAATGCTTGTTAACAGTCAGGGAGCCCCAAAGTGAGGTGGCACCCAGTTCGTCAGCAGCTTTTTGCCTCTAGAGATGAGTCAGTCTGTCCTGGTCACAGCTCTATAGTCAAGATGTCCAGGCCTTTTGGGGCTGGTCTCTTTGGGTGTGTCATGGCCAATACAGTGGACTGGGGTGTGAGGGGGTGCTAAGCTAGAGCAGGGAAGCCTAGTTAAGACTTTAGGAAGCCAACTTCAATGCTTTCTGGAACAAAGCAGCTACGACAAATAAACTGGGTTTTGGAAAGCACTTTCTGGGACTGAAAAAGGTGAAACCTCCTCTCCACCCCATCCACCGAGTGCCTCCCTCCACAGACTGGACAGACTCAGGCCCTCCAATTCCTCCTCTGGACTTTATTTTGGACTAGCAGGGCACAGAGGTTGGGCTGAGGGATGGGAGGGGCCCTGGAGAAGAACAGGGGAAGCGCCCTAGGCCGCGGTGCCGTAGAAGCGCTGATAGGCGTCCTGGAAACCGATGTGATCAGCCAGCTCGTCACAGTCTGGGTTGAGCTCGCACACTTCCCTCCTGGGCTCCAGGGGATCCGGGTAGGGAGCTGGGGCACTGAGAAGCCCCATACAGTGGCATCATTCCCCATGCAAAGTCCCCGTTTCCCCTTCCAACAGCACATGGGGCTCCAGGACAGGTCTCCCTACCAGGACTTCTCCCCAGCACATCCCAGAAATACAGGGTCCTGCTCAGCATCTCCTTTCCTCTTACCCCAGCCCAGAGTCCACGTAGCGCCTGGGTCTCTTCACCACCTTGCTGCCCTCCTGCTTGGACATGAAGGCTGTGGAGCAGAGGACGGGGTGGGGGTGGGGGTGTCAGGTGGTTCCAGGATTGGGAGGACAGGCAGGGGAGCAGTCTGGCAAGAGTTAGCAGGAGTTGGGGAGCAGGATAGACAGGGTGCCAGTAGCCCCTACCAGGCCCCTACCTGCACCTTTGCCAGACTCTGCACCACTGGGCTTCGCATCTGCAAAGAAAAGGTTGCCCAGTTCATCCCAGCTCACTCCCAGGACCCTTATCCTCCCTCCTCTACCTCTCTGGTAGCCTGCTGATCCCCCTCTTCCCTCCACAAGGAGTGTGTGAGCTTGCAGAAGAAAAGGGAAAGAGGCAGGGGGACTCACCTGCCTGGCCAGCGAGGCAGAGTGCAGCCAGGGCCAGCAGGGCCAGTAGCGTGAGGGCTCTCATGGTGTTGGTTGGCACGCAAGGGCTGCTGCTGGAGACTGCGCCGGTCTGACCCTTCCAGCCTCCAGTACTCTTTATACCCATCCTGGGGGTGAGGGGGCTGTGCCTACATGGTCAGGCGGGGCACAGGAGAAGCTGCCAGGGCTAATTTGGGGTCATCTGCCCTGGCTCTGTAGGCCAAACCCCAAAGGATGTTGTGGTTGGAAGCTGCAAATGCCTAGGCTGGGTCCTGGGTGGGATAGAGGTGGGAGGCACAAGCAGAGGCTGCTAGGCTCTTGACATCACCCCTGGCCCCTTCCCTAGGAGGCTGCCCCAGATCCCTAAGCCCCTGCTCTATTCTGTGGAAATCTGCAGCCTTAGCTTGAGCCCTGGCTGGGATCTAAGGGGAACCAAGAGAGGAAGGGGGGGCTCAGAGGTCTAAAATAGGTTCCAGGGCTCCAGCTCTCACAGCCTGTGATTTGTATCATATGCCCTGGGGGCAGGAGCCAAACCGTAGGAAGGGAGTGCCCAGCAATGCCCTTATTCACCCAGCAGACATCAAAGGCAGGCGTGGTGTAGGGCAACTCGACTGTTAGGACCCTGTGCTTCAGGGACAGAAGGGGTCGGGGAGGCATAGGATCAAGAGCCAACGCCAATGGATATGGGGTGTGTGTGTGAGGAAAGCCTCCTCATTTCTGATACCACCAGGTGGCTCTAAGTGCCAGCTATGAAGGGGCACAGGACAGGGAGGTGTGGTACTATGGTAGGGATCTCCTTCCCTGGGTCCCTAGCAGCAAGGGAAGTATAGCCTGTGAGGAGCATGAGATGGAGTGCACCTCTAGGCCCCTGAACCTCCAATTCTCCTACCCACACAGCCTCAGGGAGGGACCTGCCTCAGTTGGTCCTCCAGGAAGGCCTGGCTTCTGCGGCCAGAACATCCCAGTCCAAAAAACCCCATCCCAACCCTGAGAGCCGCCACTGCCTCTGTTCAGCTAGAGAGGAGAGGAAGGGTGACCTGGCACCTTCCCATCTCACCTGTGTCCTCCCTCACACATCCACCAGGGCTGAAGACCGTCTGCCCAACCTGACAAATAAACAAACCACCCGATGAGGTGCGCTGGACAGGATGGAGGTGTCTGGAAACTTGAATGCTGCAGGTCCATGGTGCAGAAGAGGGCAGAGGGAAAGGGAGTCTGGGAAAAGGGGCAGGAGCAGGGGCCACCCTGATGTCTTCCAATCTATCCCCAGCGTTCCTGAGACAGACCAATCAAGCCTCTGTCTAGGGGGTTAGGGTATGGTCTTCGCTAGGGAAAAAAATTTCTACCTTCCATCCAGAACCATCCCCCTTCCTCTCTGGTCCTGGTGGCCCTGGCTGGAGAGGAGGAAGATGGAAAAAGCAAGAAGAAAGCGCTTGGCTATCTTGGAGGCCCCCATGGAAAAGACCAAGGCCTACCATGGGCACTTTGTCCTACTTTCTGTGAAAATGGGGGCTTTGTTGCCCTTGGCACATGGTGGTCACATACAACTTTCCCACCCCGCCTGGACTGACCAAGTCCTTGACCAAAGCTGGAGCTTTGGAGCTCAGAAGCAGATCTTGGCCAAGAGACGCCGGGCAAGAATGCATCCTCACAGATTACAGTGCAGTGGAGAGTGTTTATTTATGGATGTAGGAAGAACATGGCAAGGGCCCTTGGGCTGGCCAGCAAGGGGACAATCAGTGGAAATTGAAAACACATTCCCTAAGGCAGGTCTGCGGGGCAGGGAGAGTGGGGGAGTGCAGCAACCTGCAGCAGAGTGCTGGGGTGGTTCTGGCCTGCACCTGGAGGGGACAAAGCCTGGTGCCTGACTCCATATCTGGCCACACCGTCCTCAAGTTAGGAGGGGAGGGGTCTGAAGTAGTTATGTGTGGCCCTAGAGGAGCCCCCAAGGCACTGCAGCAGGGGTTCATTCTGGCCTGATCCTCCACCACTGCTTGGGGACTGGCACTATTTCAGCTGTCCTCAGAGGCAGCCCACCCAGGCCCTGCATGCTGACCACAGTTCTTGACCTTGACTGCCCTCTGCTCCCGGTCAGTCTCCGCCTCACTCTGGCTCCCTCAGCACAGCCACCAGCTCCCGCTGTTCTCTGTGCAGAGCCTGAAATCAGCAGGAGAGAAAAGCAAAATGGGGCTGAGGAAACCAAACTCTTTCTTCTGTGCTTAACTCCAGTCCTGGGTTTTCCCCCCAGGATGTGATTCATCCCTGGGCCCAGGAGGGCACATGAGGACAAAAGTAGGCAGGAAGTCTCTACACTCAGCAGGTATTGATTGGCTGGAGGGGTGCCCTGGATACCTGGGCTAGGTGTCTCTCTGGTGCAGAGCCCATTTTCCTTTTTGTTTTATGGTACTGGGAATTTAATGCAGGGGTGCTTTACCACTGAGCGACATCCCCAGCCCTTTTTATTTTTTGAGAAAGAATCTTGCTAAGTTGCCAAGGCTGGCCTCAAACTTGCAATTCCTCTTGCCTCAGCCTCCCATGTCACTGGGATTACAGGTATGTGCCCCACACCTAGCTAGAACTACATTTTGAGAGGCTAAGAAACCCCATTTCATTACTCCAGCCCCATCTGCTGCGCCATTCAGCTTGATCACATTCTTTTGCTCATTATATCCCCAGTCACTTTATGGCCACTTTAAAAAATTAAGTTCACCTTCAGAGGACACATACTGTTGCTGGACAATAAGTTTCAGATGTATGAAGGCCCTCCCAGTCATTCTAGTGGGTGCATTGTGAAGATGCTGTCCACATTCACAGGGACAACAATGACCACTGGGCCACACTCTTAACATGGAGGAGCTGTTACCTGGGACACGCCTCTTGCCCTCCCTGGGCCTATGTCCTTGGCAGTAGCAGTAGGGGGGGTGTGTGGTGCAGCTGGACTTTAGCAAGAATCGGCAGCCCAGGGTGGAGGCTAGGGGTGGGGCACTGAGAGGCAACCACTGAGTGGTGGGTGAGGAGCCTACTGCACCCATCCAAGCATAGGTGACGAGTGACTGTACGACCATAGGAAGTTCCTCCTGCTCCCTCTGGGTCCCTTATGTTAGAAAAGGGAAAGCCACCAACTTGGGGATCTCTGAGGGACTATTAGAGATGAAACGGAAAGCAGGCAGGGCTGGACACTTGCCTGCCAGGCCTGCTGCCGGGCCTGGACCTGCAGCTGCAGCTCCTCCACCTGCCTGCGCCCAGCCAGGACGGCATCGGCCAGCTCCCTGTTCTTGGCCTCCTGTTTCTGCACATGGCGCCGCAGTGTGTCCCGTTGCTGCAGGAAGTAGGGAGCCATGGCGCTGCACAGGTCTTTCTCTGGGATCCCGCTGGGGCGCCTGAAGGGCCAAATGGGGCCCAGGGGACAGGGAGGGAGGGACAATGTGTGGGGGATTCTACTTGCAAACCCAATCAGTGAAATTCCCACCCTTGTTGGGCTGGCTCCTGGGTCTTTCCATCTTACCTCCCAAGACCTGCTCCTGCCCTCAGTTTCGCTGCCTCCCGCTTTCTCGCTCAGCCCCCACTAGCCTTGCATGCTATATTTCAGTTCTGCTCTCCTCCATACACACTCTCTCATATTCAGTACCCCAATCTGGAGGTGACCTTTTAGCCTCTGCCTCTGTCCTGACGAACTGTATGCCTTGACTTACGCATTGCCCTATCAGGCTGTGAGCTGGAGAGATCAGGGGCTATGGCAGGACGAGCCTTCCCAGATGGGGTGGCTCTGGAGAGGGCGCCCAGACCCTGAGTGGCATGAGTAAGTGCTTGCTGACGTGAGAAGGTGAGGAAAGAGTGTTTCAGGAGGCAGGACTACGTGAGGAGTGGACACCACTGCAGGTTCTTTTCAGAGAGGACAGTGAGAGAGAGAGAATCAATTTTATTTAGTTTTTCATGTGGCTTTGTGCTCCAACTCTGTTGTGTACGTGGTGCTGGGATTTGAACCTGTGACCTTGCACATGCCAGGCAAGTGCCACAATCACTGAGCCACTGCTCCAGTCCCAACTGTAGGTTCTTCTAAAAAAATTTTTTTTTCTTTTTTGCACCAGGTCTTCAAGGGTACTTGACATTGAACCCAGAGGCACTTAACCTCTGAGCCACATCCCCAGCCCTTTCCATTTTTTATTTGGAGACAGGATCTCACTAAGTTGCCTAGAGCATCACTAAATTACTGAGGCTGGCCTTGAACTTGTGATCCTCCTGCCTCAGCCTCCTGAGCCACTGGAATTACAGGCATTGCCAAAATGCCTGGCTTAAAAATTCTTTTATTTTTATTTATTTTTTAAGGACAGAATCAAATTTATTTAGTTTTTCATCTGGCCTTTGTTTCTCGGACATGTCATGCGTGAGGACCCAGGTTCCATTCCCACCACCACATACACAACTAGATAAAGGAAAAGCAAAAACCAGATGAAAAAAAAAAGAATTAAGGACACAAAGTACAAAAAAGATATCATCTCCCTCTGGCCTGGGGTCCTACAGGGGACAGAAGGTTGTGGAAGGCTGCTGTGGTCTCAATGGCCTCTCTTTCCTTTGCACCCAAGGCCTCGCTTCGCTATCTTGCACACGGCATTCCAGGCTACCAAGCTGCCCACTAAAAAGTCAGTTCCAGATGGTCACTTGTTCACTCCCAAGTTCTGGCTTCTAAAACAGTATTGAGCACACAGCTGGTGCTCCCTAGATGTTTGTTTTTGTGGTTGTTTGTTTTTTTGTACCAGGGGTGCTTAACCACTGAGCCATATGCCCAGCTCTTTTTATTTTTTATTTTGAGACAGGGTCTTGCTAAACTGCTTAGGGCCTCGCTAAGTTGCTGAGGCTTTGAACTTGTGATCCTCCTGCCTCAGCCTCCCAAGCTGCTGGGATTACAGGTGTGTGCCACCATGCCTGGCTTAAATAACTGCTGAATAAACAAATCAAAGCCAGTTCCTGGTCAGCCTAACCTATACATGAGTCCTACCCTCACTCTTCTGCCTCCTCTGTCTCCCCACCCTCTCCTCCCACAGCACAACAGGTCCTGAAACGACCCCCCAAAGACCTCTTTAGTCTGACCTCAAACCACTTCCCTCTCTAAACCCCTGGATAACAGGCACTCGCCCTGGGGCTCTCCTCCCAGGAGGAAACTCACATTTCAATTGTTTTTGGTCACTGTTTGGTGTTTTGTCCTTTCTACTTGGTCCTCTCTTAGTGGCTATGAGCCCAGTGTCTTACAGATGGGGGTCAATCTTAAGAGTCTCCTTCAAGATGCTGAAGCACTGCCTCTTCCTGAGCCTTCAAGCCTCCCACCCCTTTCTCACCAGGCTGGCTCCTTGCAGTCTTTGCCTTCTTCCACAATTTTATCCAAGGAATTCAAGACAGCTTCCAGATTCCCTTCTTTTTTTATTTCCGAAATTTCCTCCTGAAGAGAAAGAAGGAAAGAGCTGTAATGACACTAGATAAGCCCAGGGTAGAAATGTACTAAATTCTGGCTCATTTCTTCCCCATCCCACCTCTGCACTGGGGACTGAACCCAGGGGTACTCAACACGGAGCTACAACCCCAGCCTTTTAGAGGGACAGTGAGAGAGAAAGAGAGAATCAATTTTATTTAGTTTTTCATGTGGTTTTTGTTGCTCTGACACTTCACCGTGTATGTGATGCTGGTGTGTGAACCTGGGTCCCCACATATGTCAGGCAAGCGCAGTAACTGCTGAGGCACTGCTCCAGAACCATCCCCAGTCTTTCTGATCTTTATTTTTAGCCAGAGTCTTGCTACGTTGCTAAGACTGACCTCAAACCGCGATCCTCCTGCCTCAACCTCCCCAGTTGCAAAGAAGTGCACCATCATAACTGGCTAACATGTCATCTCTAGTTAAGAAAATAAAATAGAAAACGGCAAACATTTAGAAAGAACCTGCAGCAAGCCTGTATTCCTGCCCTCATTTCTGGAGGCTGCAGCTCTGCCCTCACCTCCACTTTCTGGGCATCCCCTTGGCTAATTCCACACAATGTGATTCTTAACAGGACCATCCTGCAGTGACAGCATGGAGCCTGACTCTTTAGGGACACTGCAGTTACAGACATGAATGGAGTCATGTCCTGTTTTGGATTCACAGTAGTATTCCATTTATTAGGTGCCTCTTCTGGGTAAGGCCTTGGCCTAGGAGCAGAAGGTATAAAGATGACTAAGACCCTGTCCTCCTGTTCTTGCTGAGCACACATGGTCTAGCGACGCAGACAACATATAAACACATGATTACAGTACAATGGGAAAGGGGCATTTAAGATACCCACCTCTTCTGGAAGGGAGGGGTGAATGGCACCACAGCCTGCTGGGCAAGAAGGGCAGCTCTAGGGGCTGAGAAGACAGAGGGGCAGAGGGAGGAGTCACTGCCCTCAGAGGTAAAACCCAAGCCAATGGTATCTTCTGGGTCTCATGCCACTCACCCGGATAGACGCCTGCAACTGAGTTATAAACTTGTCATAGATTCGCTGGGTCATCTCAGGCTGCAACTGGTAGAAGCGCTTGTAACAGTCGGTGAATCTCTGGTAGCTGGCAGGAAGAGAAGTAACAGGTGGGGAGGGTCAAGTACACAGCCAGTCACCAGCACAGGACGCAGGCTCTGCCCACTCCCACAGCTCACGGCACAGGATGGTCCAACCTTACCACCTGCGCCCCTTTCAGTTTCCCCACTTTTGCTCAGCAGAGCCCTCACTGGGTTTAGGGGGCTATTCCTTTTTCTTCTTCTTCTTCTTCTTCTTCTTTTTTTTTTTTTTAAGAGAGAGGGGCAGGGGCTGGAGCGGTGGCTCAGCAGTTACAACGCCTGCTTGGCATGCATGAGTATGTGGGTTCAAACCCCAGCACCAAGTACACAAGTGTCGGAGCAACAAAAGCCACATGAAAAACTTTCTCACTGTCCCTCCTTTTTTTTTTTTTGAGAGGGACATGGGCTGGAGCAGTGGCTCAGTGGTTACGGCGCTTGCCTGGCATGCGCAAGTACATGGGTTCAAACCCCAACAACCCATGCACACAACTAAGTGTCAGAGCAACGAAAGCCATGTGAAAAACTCAATAAAAATTGATTCTCTCTGTCTCTCTCTCTAAAAAAGAAGAGAGAGAGAGAGGGATATGAGAAAGACAGAATCAATTTTATTTAGCTTTTCACATGGCTTTCACTGCTCTGACACTTCGTTGTGTACGTGGTGCTGGGGTTCAAACCCAAGTCCTTACACATGCTAGGCAGGCTCGCTCCAGCCCCCTGGCTCATTTTTTTACTGGTACATTGTGGTTATACATGTTGATGGGTGTTCTTGTGATAATGATACCATTATCACAATGGAGCATTCAATGTGCCAGGTACTATACTAAGTACTTTATATACGGAACCTCACTTCATCTTCAGAGTAATTTAGTGAGACAGAGAGGCAGTCATTATCCCATCTGACTGAGGAGGAAACTGAGGCTCACAGAGGTAAAGAAGTTGTCCCAGGTCATTCAACTGACAAGTGGTAGATGCAGAATTTGAAGCCAGGCAAAAGAACAGTGTGTCCTCAGGACCAGTGTGCCTCCTCAGGGCATAGCTGGATGGCTGCCTCTGAAAGCTCAGAAGGCCAAGGCCAGGAGCCTGCTCTTTCGCATGGTGAAGGGGAGCACTGGCAGTCCAGGTCCTGGGACCTGGGGCCCCGGGTGGGTGAGGGGTTGGGCAGCTGAGGATTTTCCCATCTCAGTCACCCAGTCTGAGAGGGGGTGTGTTATGTGCTGCTCTGGACATCCTGGAGATCCCAGCAGCACTGCAGGGGACATCCCGAGCCACAGAGGCGTTATAGGTTGTATAAGAAGATAAAATTTTGCAATTGAGGAACAAATGGTCATGAATGCTTTCTAAAACATCACTTTCTTGCTTCACTCTGAGTGTTTTGAATGCCACAGGGCATTCAAACCATTCCCAAGTCCACGTTGGCTCTCGAGGACGGACAGTTTCCTCCTGTACTCATGGACACTGGTGTCCAGGCTGGCTGCCTTTCCTCTTAGGTTAAGTCACATGGTCCTATTTAACATGTACTCCATCCCACCCCACTTTTTTCCCCCTGAGGATTGAACTCAGAGGCACTTTACCACTGAGCCACATCTCCAACTCATTTTGAGTCAGGGACTCACTAAGTTGCTTAGGGCCTTGATAATTTGCTGAGGCTGGCTTTGAACTCTCAATTCTCCTGCCTCTGCCTCCTGAGTCTCTGGGCTGACAGGCATGCACCACCACACTCGGCTTGTATTCCTATCTTGTATATTTGAAGAATGTGCATGATTCTGGGGTCCTTCACTTTCACAATCTTCATTTTTATTTTTGCTGCTGTTCTTGTTGTTGGTAGTGGTGTTTTTGTTTTTGTTTTTTGGTGATGGTGCTTGGGATTGAGCCCAGGGCCCTGTACATGCTAGACAACCATGCTACCATTGAGCCAGCCCCAGCTTTCATTAATTCTTAGATCACAAAGGAGGCTACTGAAGAGTTCACAAACAGCAGTTGTGGGCAGAGTCTGTTTCACCCTTGCCCTGGACTCTGTTACCAGCTACATAAACTCAGAAGAGATGTGCCCAGCTTTGACCCTCTGCCTTCAGAGTGGGCTGAGGGAAGAAACAGGATCTCGGGTGTCCAAGCCAATTCCGTTTTAAGCCACAATTACCCAGCTTCAATTCCAGCCTTGCGTGGTCAGGCATCATGTGTCCCTCCACATTCCTCCCTATAATCACAGACTCCATGGCTCTGGGACTTTTCTGAGGGTCTAAAGGATGCCTGGATCTCCTTTGAATTATTCTTTTCATCCAGGCTTAGCGTCTAAGGTGCACTAATATGCAATGTTTAACATGGAAAGGTGGGAGACTGGGTCATCCTGACCCAGAAGAGTCCTGATAGATGCTTAAAGCAAACTCTGAAAGTAAACCCTGGTTTGCCATGTTTGCTAGTTTTCATTATAGAAATTTTCCTCAACTACCGACGTGGCATTACCAAATGCAGAGTTGGGGGGAAAGGAGCAGTATTTCACCTTTGTACAGCAATTCCATCACGCAGAAACAATATCTAAATAATCTCAAGAGCCAGTAAAGTGCAGTTGAATGATTAGGAGGTAGTATTTTGCAATAGTGAGTTCCTTTGGGGTTTTATTTGTTTGTTTTGTTTTTTGGTACTGGGGATTGAACCCAGGAATGTTTAACCACTGAGCCACATCCCCAGACCTTTTTATTTTTTTATTTTGAAACATGGCCTGGCTAAGTTGCAGAGTTTGGCCTACAAGGGGACTGGAATGACCAGAGGTTCTCAAAGAATTCTTCCCAGACCAGCAACATCAGTCTCACCTGGGAGATCATTAGAAACTGTTACCGCAGATCACTTTCCTGTTAATGTTATGCATGGTGAGGTTAAAGAAATCACGACCTTTTCTGTTTTGTTTTTTGGTCTCATTATGTTGTCCAGAAAGGTCTTTTCTTCCCACTCCCCCTGTAGCACTGGGGACTGAACCAGGGGTGCTTTACAACTGAGCTACATTCCCAACCCTTTTTGTTTTTTATTTCAATTTGAGACAGGGTCTCACTAAGTTACTTAGGCTGGCCTTGAAGTTGCAATCTTCCTGTCTCAGCCTCCTGAGCCTCTGGGATTACAGGTGTGCACCACCACACCCAGCATCCAGATGGATCTTGAACTCCTGAGCTCAAGTGATCCTCCCACTTCGGCCTCCCAAATCCTAGGACTACAGGTACTTACCACTGAGGCTGCATTATGACTCTTTTTTTCTTTTTATCTCCAATTCTAGAGATTGAACCCAGGGGTGTACTACCTCGGCCTGTTTTTTTTGACAGGATCTTGCTAAATTTCCCAGGTTTACCTTGAATTTTTGATCCTCCTGCCTCAGTCTCCCTAGTAGCTGAGATTACAGATGTGTGCCACCACACTTGGCTCCTTTTTGTTTTTTATTTTGAGACCGGGTCTCACTAAATTGCCTAGATTGGCCTCAAACTTGTGGTCCCCTTGCCTCAGCCTCCTGAACTGCCGGGATTACAGGTGTGTTTGTGCCTGGCTCATCATGACCCTCTTTAAGGAATAACTCCCAGGGCTGGAGCCATGGCTCAGCAGTTATGATTTTTTGAGAGGGAATATCACTATTTGGGTCAGCTTGGTCAAATGATACTCCTGCCTCAGTCTTCTAAGTAGCTGGAACTACAGGTGCATGCTACTATGCCCAGCTTCACATTACTGAGTTTCAAAACTGACACGACAATATTGAACTGATTTTAATTTATTTTCTCTCTTTTTTTAAAGAGAGGGACAGTGAGAGAGAGAATCAATTTTTTTAAATTTAGTTTTTCATGTCGCTTTCATTGCTCCGACACTTCATTGTATACATGGTGCTGGGGTTCGAACCCGTGTCCTCTGCATGCCAGGCAAGCGCAAAAACCACTGAGCTACTGCTCCAGCCCCTAACATTTTCTCTTAAACATTATGCAAACTGTTGGAAAACTTCATTATTATTATTTTCTTTAAGAGAGAAGGACAGAGAGAAACAGACACAGAGAGAGAATCAATTTTTATTGAGTTTTTCACATGCTTTCATTGCTCTGACACTTAGCTGTCTACGTGGGTGCTGGGGTTTGAACTTGTGTACTTGCGCATGCTGGGCAAGCGCCGTAACCACCGAGCCACCACTCCAGCCCCTACTTCATTATTTTTTAACTCAATGAAAAAGCTTTTCAATTACTGCACTAACCATAAGAACTAACCATAGGGACTCAGGGTATAGCTCAGTGGTACAGCACATGCTTACCATGCATGAGGCCCTGGGTTGAATCCCTAGAAGCACAAAAACCAAAACCACCCACAAAAATTGAGTTATCATGGAAGTCTGACTTTTATAAAATTAAATTTGAATTATTTAGGCATAGAACCAAGTCCTGGTGGTTCATCAATGTGCTAGTTTATATATGCAGATAAATTGTGAAGGACACTACAGAAAGACAGGAGCTCAGACAAGTGAACACATGTTTGGGCAAGATCAGTGTACACAGACTCAAGGGAACCAGTGTTGCCTTCCTTCCTGGTGACCCTGCCTGCTACCCAACTCAACATCTGTTTCACGTTGCCCACAAGAGGGCAGCAGTCACTGGCACATCCTCCCCAAGAAGACTAGGGAGCTGGGATGATAGCTGAGAACAAGGCAGATCCCAGTCACAAGGGACTGACCCTCATGCTCTTCACCATCCCCCTCCACCTGCCAACTGTACAGCTGCCCTGGTCCATTAGAAACGTTTCTCCATTTGGACGTTTTTTCTTTCCCTTTCTCAGGTCTGTGTGCACTGGAAAGCCCCAGGACTGAGAAAGGGAGAAAAAACCAGAGAAACATTTCTTGGTGAAAAGAAAAAGAAAAATCTTCAGGTCAGTGATTCAAGATGAATGAATATTAAAAAGTTATCCTTCCTCTGAGTGCAGTGATGCACATTTATAATCCCCAGTGAGTTAGGAGGCAAGAGGATTGTAACTTTGATGCTAGTCTGGGCAACTTGGCAAGACACTCTCTCAGAATAAAAATAAAAATGGTTGGGGATGTGGCTCAGTGTTAGAGTTCTTGCCTAGCATGCACAAGATCCTTGGTTTCATCACCAGTGTGTGTGTGTATCCCCCTGCTCCCCCACAATTATCTTCTACTTTATTTAAATTTTGTAGTGGGGGTTAGTTAACCCAGGGGCCCTTAATTACTGAGTCACATCCCCAGTCCTTTTTATTTTTTTATTTTGAGACAGGCTCTCATTAAGTTGCTTAGGGCCTAAGTTATTAACACTGGCCTTTGGGGCTGGAGCGATGGCTCAGCAGTTTCGGCACTTGCCTGGCAAGCACGAGGACCTGGGTTCAAACCCCAGCACCATGTACACAGCTAAGTGTTGGAGCAACTAAAGCCATGTGAAAAACTAAATAAAGTTGTTTCTCTCTTTCTCTGTTTCTCTCACTGTCCCTCTCTCTAAAAAAAAAAGACTGGCCTTGCACTTGAGATCCTCCTGCCTCAGCTTCCCAAGTTACTGGGATTAAAGGAATGCACCAGGGCTGGAGCGGTGGCTCAGCGGTTTCAGCGCTTGCCTGGCAAGCACGAGGACCTGGGTTCAAACCCCAGCACCACGTACACAACTGAGTGTTGGAGCAACTAAGGCCATGTGAAAAACTAAATAAAGTTGTTTCTCTCTTTCTCTGTCTCTCTCACTGTCCCTCTCTTTCAAAAAATAAAAGATAAAGGAATGTACCAATATACCCAGTCAAATTTTTATTTTAAAAATTAATCTTTTCGGAGCTGGAACGGTAGCTCAGCGGTTACAGCACTTGCCTGGCATGTGGAGGACCCGGGTTCGAACCCCAGCACCATGTACACAACAAAGTGTTGCACTAACATGGAAAACTAAATAAAAATTGATTCTCTCTCTCTCTCTAACTGTCCCTTCCATTCTTAAAAAAAAAAATTAATCTTTTCACTGGGTACAGTGGTGCATGCCTGTAACCTCAGTGACATGGGAGGCTGAGGCAGGAGACTGAGGCAAGAGGAACATAAGTTTGAGGTAAGCCTCAGCAACTTAGCAAAGCCCTTAACAACTTAGGGAGACCCTGTCTCACAATAAAAAATAAAAAGATAATAAGGTCTGGCAATAGGACTGGAGAGGTGACTCAGAAGTTGAGCACTTGCCTGGCATGCTCAAGGACGCAGGTTCAAACCCTAGCACCACATATACAAAACGAAATGTCAGAGCAATGAAAGCCACATGAAAAACTAAATAAAATTGATTCTCTCTTTCTGAAATTAGGTTACTTTTCCAAGGGAAAAAAATTCTGATTTGTTCACCAAAAGCATGAAGACAAAAAGTAACATCAGGATAATTATATTCATTTCGTAAACACTTACCAAGCACAAAGCAGGCCAAGCTTGGTGGTACAAATACAGAGATGAGAAAGTATGATTCCTGCCCCCAAAGAGGGTACAGACTAGCTCTCAGGGAAATGAGGCAGCACCTCGGGAGTAGGGGGGACAGCTGGCAGGCAGGTATAGGAAGAGCTCTAGAGAGAAAAAGAAGCAGGAGCTGGCCAGAGGAGAAGAGAGGAGCAGAAGGTACTAAGGCACAGGCAGTGTGGTATATGTGCACATAAGTGCATATGTGTGAAGATGCACCAGGCCCTGTCCTAAGCACTTTCTATGGGGTACTTACTGAAGCCTCATTAGAACTCTGTGAGGTACCGTTTTATTATCATTTTTCCCACTGCTCAGGTGAGCAAGCTGTCTGTGGTTGAGAGGAACTTGCCCAAAGTCACACAGCTGGTACGTGATGTAGCCAGCAGGAATGTACATGGCCTGCACACTCTGAGTATAGACTGAATCAAGATGGAAAAGCTAGAAAAGGGTTTGAAGCAGAAATGATTTGGGTCACTATATAAGGATGGCTTCAGGAACACGGAGAAGATGGCAGCCTTAAGCAAGGCAGAAACAGCAGAGACAGAGGTAGGTGGTCTGGAAACATACAAAGGAGAGAACTACTTGACTGGCCAGAAGGACACAGCACACCAATGAGTCATACCCATATTTTAGAATCCAGTCACTACCATGAGCCTGCATCATCTGCACATTCAAAGAGGGTGAGGCATTCCTGTGGCTGATACAGATTTTATATTAAACCTGCTCTTTCCTAGGAACACCAACAGTCTTTGCCACTAGCTTTCTCCCTTTCTTTTTTTTCTTTTCTTTTATCTTCCGTTGCTGGGGATTGAACCCAAGGCCTCGAGCATGCTAGGTGAAAGCTCTACCACTGAGCTACAGCCCCAGCCTCTCTGCCACGACTTAAAACTCAAGCAGCTCATATACAAAACCAATTAGCTCCCTTTCCTAGGTCACTGTCAGATGGAGGCTTTAAGTCACTTTACACAAGTCACACCCTGCAGGCCGGAAGACTGAGGCGGAAGGACGTGGGCTGGACCAGGGCCGCATCTGGAGAACTGTCAAAGCCCTCTTGCTCTCAGGCCTCAGGGGACCGACACTGCTGCCCGCGACCCCTGCACCGAGCTTCTCTCTGAAGAGTTCGAACTGGTCTTTAGCCTGAGTCCCACTAAGGACACCTCTAACCACCTACCCTCTCAGCAGGTCCCAGTTTGTAAGGAAGGTAGAAAAGAAGCGCCCTCGCCTTCCTGCGGTGGCTGAGCAAGTGAGTGGCCCACCTGCAGGGGGAAGGACCTTGACCTTCAGAGCGCGGGGCGCGGGCTGCGAACGGGGTTCTGACGCCCGAGACGGCAGCTATGGCGGGCTGGGCAGAGCACAGGCCTCGGCAGAACCGGGGCGTGCGTCGCAGGACAGTCACTCTGGGCACACGGACCCGCCCTCCTACAGAAGCGAACACTTCCATCACAAACGCGCGGCGCCGCGGCGCGACCACCCTGTGCTTCAGCCCCCGACACCCGCACGCGAGTGAGCCAGCGCCTGCCAGTCCCGGGCGCGGGGCTTTTCCGTGCGACCGCAGACGGCCTTCCGTTTATTCCCGGGGGGCGCCTGGCGCTCGCTGCTGAGCCGCACCCCCAGCCCTTCCCATCCTTTTTATTTTGAGACGGGGTCTCACTAAGTTGTCCAGGCTGACCTAGAACTTGTCATCTTCCTGCCTCAGCCCCCCAAGCACCCGGTTCGAGGCAGCCGAGGACGCGAGCCGCCGACGCCGCGCCAGGCCCCCCGATATCGCGAGATTTGGGGCAAACCCTTCACCCTTCCCTACCCCGCTCTCCTCCTCAGTCTCCCCCACCTTACCTCCCGGCGGCGACCAGCTTCTGGAGAAATGTGTCCACCATAGTGTCGAGGAGCTTCACCCGCGAAATCGTGGTGCCGGGAGGCACGGATTCTGAGGACGACCCCTCGGGCCTCTTTTCCTCAGCCGCTGCCAGATGCGCGCTACCCGCTTCCGCCATGTTGAAATTGAACCGCCAAAGTCAACTGGCGCTGCCGTCCCGCCCACCTGGCCCCCGATTGGCCTCCTCCGTACTGGGCGCCTCCGATTGGAGCCAGCGGAATGTCTGTCACCGAGCCGCGCGGGGGCGGGGCAGTTGCCTGAGTCAAGGGACCCTGCAAAGCTAAGAGGCTTAGAGTCGTGGATGTACTTTCTCCGCAGCCCAGAAGAATCGGCGCAAGCCAAAGCTCAGGGCTCAATAAAAACTTTAATTACACTTCACAGACTTCGTACAGTGCAAGAGTGAATATTCGCTAATATTCACAACAGTTCATTTGATCAAATGTTGAGTGTGTCAGCCTTTTTATTTCCGTCCCTCGATGCACCTCCAGTCTCCCAGGGATTGCTAGTTTTGGTTACTGACCAATACATCAAAATCGCCAGCAGCTTTGGTCTCCAAGTCTGAGGAAAATGGAACTCCACCGTCCCATCCCCGCCAAGAACCCAATCCCGCTTCCTAAACTATTAAAGGAAAGTAGGGGCCAGGAGTCCCATTAATTACACACATCCTTTAAAACTGTGAGGGGGGACAAAGAAATAGGTGAAAGACTTAAACACTGCACAAGAAAATGAAAGAGAAGGAAAGGAGTCTGGGAGAGGTGCACCCTCAGGCACGGGGAGCAGACGAGCTCCTGCCCACACCTATTCCACCTTCCCACAGCGGGCAGGACGGAAGACCAGTCTCCAGGGAGAAGAGTGGAGCTGAGGAAACCAAGCTCGGCCTCTCACTGGAAAAAGCTTAGAGGCACAGGAGGGGCTTCGTTTCCATTCTATTGGTGGTTTTGAGGGTGAAGAGGTAAGTGATTCAGTGACCTGTGGGCCCAACCTTTCAGATGTCTACCTGTGGAAAGTAACTGAAGAACTCTTAACCAAGTGCAGGTAGGGACAAAAAAAAATTTTTTTTAATAAATAAAAGGGGAAAAACCCATAAAGATAGAGACCAAGATGGAATATAGTGGTAAAAGTAGAGAAATTTGGTTTTCAGATTCTGCTCTGGCCAGGATGGAAGAATGTAGGGCAGCCATAAGATATATCAAGGCTTCGGGTAGCTAGCACCTTTCAAATTGGCAGCATGGCCTTTCCCAGTGGGTGGGACCATGAAGTAGGTTTAAAGGATCATTCAGGCCAAATGTCTCCAGTAGAAAAGCAGGGTTTGACTGCCTTCCCATTCCATTTGCTACACCTCTCCGCCACAGGTTTGGTGGAAGAGGTGGGGTGAGGAAGAATGAGGCAGGAAAGGAGTGCCATCTCCTAGCTCCCGAGGGCAGCTTCAACAGATAATCGTGGCAGTATCAGGCTGGTAAACGCAGTGATCCTGGTATGGGGTGACTTCCTGCACTGCTTTTATTCTCTCGGAAGCAAGGGTACCATGGCCAGGATGACTCTTTACACCCAGGGAGAAGAAAAACAAAAATATTCCACGTCTCAGAGATTTCCACTGTGAGATAACTTCTGTTGCTGTGAGTGTGAGTGAAGTGTGTACAGGTGTCATAGCTGCCTGGGGCTCAGAACCTCCACTGCTCTCTCCTAGGCTTGGCTCAGCTGGCCTGAGGAGATGTGGTGGGGAACACATACCCTCCTGTTGCTTTCCAAACCAACTACTCTCTCAACCTGACTTCTCAGAATGGTACTTCAAGTCTAGTGTACCCCAGAAAGCCTGATCTGTTTAGAGCTGTGCCCCCATGTAGTCACCTGGGCCAGGGGAAGCCAACAGCTCACATCATACAGGGGCTGCTGGGGTTGAAGGGACAGTGAAGGAATACAGAACTGGGACTGAGGAAAATGCTACATGACATTCGTCCACCAGTCTGAGGTGGGGGTGGGCTCTGACAGCAGGATTGGTGCTTTAGCAAAACTAAAACAAGAGCTGGTTCACAAAGGTTTAAAAATATACACATAAAGTATCAGCTTTTCTCCCCATCTTAACTCCTCCAAAGAGAAGGCAAGTGCCCTGCAGAGACAGGGGTTTTGCTGCTCTGACTCCCAGTGCAAAAGTGCCTGGCACTCTGAAGTGAAGTGGAAGAGAAATGCAGAGTAGTCTGGTGGGCAGATCAGACCCAAATTAAAAATAAGCAAGCCTAAGAGATGAAGTGGGAGAGAGCTGCGGGCTGCTGCTTAGAGTCTGGGCTAAAAGCCCAAGAGGAAGAACCAGTGGTAGTAAACACAGTCTACACACGCCTCTTCTCAGGGCCTCGGGGAAGATGGGAGAGGGAAGAGGGAAGCCAGAGAGGGGCCAGCAGGTGAGGGTAGGGTGGGATCTCCAGGCCAGGGACTGACTGAGGGAGCCTAGTTCAGTAGGAGAATTAAAAACAGTGGGGACAGGAGAGCCAGGCATGGAACCTCTTCAGCAAGAGCAGTCCAAAGTCTTTGTCCCTGTCCCAGACAGGCCACCTGGCCTGGGGGCATTAGAGAAGGTGCTATCTTCCCTTCTCTGCCAGCCCAGAGTAGTAGTGGGCAACAGCCAGCTTCTCTGTCCGCCAATGGCTACCAGTGTCTTGAGTCCACCAGCTCAGGTCGGAGGCTGAGTTTCTTGAGGCTCTCGTAGCCGACCACAATGACGATGGTGGAGGGTGTAGCTGAGATGATTCGAGCCGAGAGGCCCTTCATGAGGCCCCAGGGTCCCTCTTCTGCCATCAGCTGTCTGAAGGTCAGGATGATGGAGCTCTTGCCTTCGACCTGGAAGTCAACACAGTTGGGGATCACTGTCTGCAGTCTGTGCCCCTCTGCCTCAGGCTCATGTGCAGAACTAGACTTGGGAGGCAGAAAGGCTGGATTTTGCTTCTGAGGACCAGACAGCATGGGACTTAGCATGAGCTCTGGTCCCAGACCTCCTCCTGGGTTCGAAGCCTACTCCCTGCTTATTCCCAGCATATCCTTGGGTAATTTATATTTAGCTCTCTGCACCTCAGTATTCTCAAATATAAAACAGTGATAATAGAACCTACACCATGAGGTTGTTCTGAGCAAAAAAGAAACCCAAAAAACCACTACTTACAAATGCTGAGAACAGTACCGGGCAGACAGTGTCAGATAAACTTTAGCTATTAATGTCATTAGATAAGCTACATAGCTATGAGTCTTTGGACTGGGTTCTTCTTTCTAGTCTCAGGGATGCTGGATTAAATCCCCTCTCAGGTCCTCTCGTTTCTGCCAGTCTGTGATTTTGGCGGTCATCGCAATCTGTCTGAACCCCCAGGGCTAGAACATTCCCCTCCTTCCTTGTCATCACTTACACACACCGTGGCCTGTCTTCCGTATCACACTGGAAGCCTGGCCAGGGCATCGATCTCCTTTCTCTTCTTTTTCAACAGCCCCATCCCTTCCCCAACTCCTAAAGCACACTTTAGAGACTGCTCTACCCAGCTCCTCAGCTGAACATACACATTCCGTTTTCATACTTCCCCTACCTGCACAAGCGATCCTAGCCCTGGCTAAGAGCACCTCCCCTTTCCACCCTGACCGCGTCAGCACGCTCTCCCACACTCGCTGCTTCCTCGCTAGTGCTGTCTCACCTGACCACCTCTGGTTCGCTAACCTCCCATTTGCCTCTGGCCTCCAGTCTGGGAATGTCTCAGATGGAAGGACTGATCCCCATTCTCTCCTGAGCCTTGACCTAGGTATTCTAGGAAGAGATCTGAGGGAAAGGACAGATCTCTATCTGAGGCATTCCCAGGCTGGAGACATTCTTTCCTAGGGACAAAAATACCTGTATTTGCTACCTGTCTCCATCTCAACATTCCAGTAGCAGAAAAACTGACGTTATCCCCAACCTGCTTTTGGTTGTTATTTCATTTTCGTGTTTCTGAGATAGGGGTTTACCATGTTACCCAGACTGGTCTTGAACTCCTGGACTCAAACAATCCTCCCACTTCAGCCTCTAAGTAGCTGGAAATACAGACGCCTGCCGCAACACATGGCTCCTTTCCTTCTTTCCTCACCATAATCCAGTGGCCCCCTGTCCTGTACATTTTTGATTCTCTACCTTTTCTCCTAAATTACCCAAATGAGACAAAATCTCCCCTGCAGCCAGCATAATGGTGCAAACCTATAATCCCAGCTATTAGGGAGGCTAAGGCAGCAGGATTACAAGTTCAAGGCCAGCCTAGGCAACTTAGTAGGGAAAGAAAAGGACAGGGTATGTGGTGGAGTACTTGCCTAGCAAGTGCAAGGCCCTGGGTTCAACCTCCAATACCAAAGGGAGGCTTGCCACTTAAAACTGTATACAGCAAAATCTACCATTTGGATATTATACACCATCATTCAGATTCTATTTCCAGGGAAAAAAAAAGAAAAGAAAAAGAAAAAGAAAGTGTCTTTGAGATGACTGAAGGCAGGGACTGTAAGTTCTGGATAGCACCACCAAGGGCTTTGTCAGCATTTTTGCTCAGTCGAAACAATACCGTCTGGGAAATCTATTTAAGAACAGTCACTCTCACCAGGCATGGTGGCGCACACCTGTGATCCCAGCAACTCAGGAGGCTGAGGCAGAAGGATCACAAGTTCAAAGCCAGCTCAGCAACTTAGTGAGGCCTTAAGCAATTTAGCAAGACCCTGTCTCAAAACAAAAAATAAAAAGGGCTGGGGAGATGGTTCAGTGGTTAAAGCAACCCTGGATTCAATCCCTGGTCCAAAAAAAAAGAATAGTCACTCTCACTATCTGAAGAGAACCCATAGCCTAGTGGAAAAGTCAGACTAACTTATGAAATTGATTGAAATCAATACTTCCAATAACCACAAACTACAAGGTGAAGATAGGGTGGTTTTTAAGTATGCTAATGGCTGAAAGAAACCAGTAAGAATTCCTGGAAGAGGGGCATGTGACCGGGAGAGACACACAAGGTTGCAGAGAGGGTATGAGAAGCAATCTAGGCACTTCCAAGCACTCCCGGTTTCTGCAGCTAGTCCTTCTAGCTGACTGGCCCGAAGGCCTTGACACACAGAGGTCAGGGGAATGCTGGAGGGCCTGAAGATCACGTTTCTAATGGCTTCTCTGCAAGGAGGGCTGGGGAAGAGACCAGTATTACCTGCACACGGGTTCGGATGACATCCATGGGATTGGTGAGGATGGAGGCAGTAGCTGCAGCCAGGGGCCCAGAGATGGCTTGAAAGACAATGTGAGGGCACTCCTTAGGACACAGGTGCGAGAGCTGCTCTGGAATCCAGGGAAAAAGAATGCCTCAAGACATGAGGTACCACCCCAATGCCCTCTGTGCCTACTCGCTTCTACTCACTGGCCTTCACAACCACGGCAAGCCTTCCCCTCCTTTGCTCCCTTCGACCTATAACACCCATCTTTTCTTTTCCCTGTTTCTATCTGCATCCCAAAAAAAAAAAAAAAAGCACATTATACATCCCAGGCCCTTTGAGAGATCATTTGGGTGACATCACCCATTTAAATAGGACAAGATGGGACTGGAGCGGTGGCTCAGCGGTTACGGCACTTGCCTGGCATGCGCAAGTACGCGAGTTCAAACCCCAGCACCACGTACACAACAAAGTCTCAGAGCAACGAAGGCCATGTGAAAAACTAAATAAAAATCAATTCTCTCTGTCTCTCTCTCACTCTGTCCCCTCTTTCTTTAAATAAATAAATAAATAAATAAATAAATAAATAGGACAAGATTCCTCTGGAGAAGGGAAAGTCACCTCTTTGCTTGCTGATTCCTTTCATCTGATGGACAGAATATTCTTCCTGATGTTAAAAACTATGTGTTCTTGCTCTACTCCTCCCAAGCATGGGCTAAAAGAGCAGATGCTACCTATTTGCTTATATATGCACTGAATAATTTTGGTAGGATAGATTAACACTGATTGTCTCTAGGGAAAAAAGGACTATGTGACTGCAATGGGTAGAGTTTTCATTTCATAATGCATATATTTTCCCATCTTATGAATTTTTGCCCATGTGATTTTTTTTTTTTTTGGAGGGGGCAATACTGAACCCAAGGCCTCACACATGCTAGCAAGCACTCTGCTACTGAGCCACATCCCATGTGAATGTTTTTTACCAATCAAAATGAGCAATATTAAAATAGAAAGTATTTTCCTACAGTGAGAACTTTTCACCATCCTATTTGTAAAAAGAAAAAATTCACTGGGAGGCTGAGGCAAGAGGATCACAAGTTAAAGGCCAGCCTCAGCAATTTAGTGAGACCCTTCAGCAATTTAGCAAGACCCTGTCTCAAAATTTAAAATTTTAAAAATGACTGGGAATGTAGCGTAGTGGTAAAGTGTTCCTGTGTTCAATTCCCAATATAAAAGAGAGAGAGAGAGAGAGAGAAAGAAAGAGAGAAAGAAAAATTCATTTTTCTATGCTAATGACAACGGAATGATACCCAAATTCACTCGTTCCCAGCACCACTGGGAAGTCCATTGTAATTGAATTTTTTTGCTTTATCTCTCTGGATGTGAAAAGGAGTTCATGCATTTATTCAACAAAGACTGGCTCCACAGACTTAAACAGTGAATAAAAGAGCTACAGAATTCTGCCCTTAGGAAATTTACATTCTAGTGGAGGAAGACAGACAGTAAACAAATAAAAAGCAAAAAACATGGCCATGTGCTACCGATGAAAACAAAGAAGAAAGGGGAAATGGGAAGGCCAAGGACGAGGGTGAAGAGGTTCCCCCCATCTTTTTTTAATTTTTTTTTTTAGGAGACAAGGACAGTGAGAGAGAGAGAGAGAGAGAGAGAGAGAGAGAATCAATTTTTATTGAGTTTTTCACATGGCTTTCATTGCTCTGACACTTAGTTGTGTACATGGGTGCTGGGGTTTGAACCCGTGTACTTGCGCATGCTGGGCAAGCGCCATAACCACCGAGCCACCACTCCAGCCCCAGAGGTTCCCCTTTTAAACAAGGCAGTCATGGAGGCGCTTTCCAAGAAGAGAAGTTCGAGTAGAAAGCTGAAGAGAGTACACGTTACATGGATCTGTGCTAAGAGCTCTCCAAGCACAGGATAATGTCCCGCGCAAAATCCCTTCACCTCAGAAGCACGCCTGGAGTGTTCAGGGGCAGCTAGTCCAGCATCCTAGAGCAGGGAGTGAGGGAAAGAAGCCCTGAGATCCAAGGGGCAGTAAGTCATTTAGGGCCTGAGGCCATTCAATACAAGGACTTAGGTTTTTACCCAGAGTGAGGGAGGATGTAAAACCCATTCATCATCTCAAAGATTCCCCCTCACAATGGGTCTGGTGGTGCACACCTATAATCCCAGTGGGTTCAGAGGCTAAGGCATAAGGGTTGCAAGCTCAAAGCCAGCCTCAGCAACTTGCAGAGGCCTGAGGCAACTTAGATCCTGTCTCAAAATAAAATATAAAAAGGGCTGGGGATGTGGCTCAGCGGTTAAGCACCATGGGTTCAATCCCCAGTACCAAACAAAAACCCAAAATTTTCCTCTCAGTTTTCTCTTCTATGGTCAATCACCTCACCTCTAAGAATGTTTTTCTCATTCTTTAGGTAGTTTAGGTAGTATGTGACCAGGCAACTAAAGACTGGAGGAGAAAGAGGGAGGGGTTGGCAGGGCAGAAGTGAGGGCGTCCAAGTCCTAGCTGGAATGGCTGAATTCCCCAGCTTCTAATCACTTTCTTCCCCAGAATCGGCATGCAGACAGAAACAAAGTGAACTGGCAGTTGTGCCTCCCTGGGTGCCCTGTTTCTCCTGCAAAGCAAGCAGTTTGCAATCGTTAGAATGTGGCTTTGGGATCCAGACTCCAATTCTAATTATGCATACATGCCATGTCACTTTCCTGGGGATTAGTGAGGGCATGAAAACACAAAGGCAGAAGGGTAGAGGGAAAGAGTCTATATCTTTCCTTCTCCATCATTCATTCAAGGGCTGGGGATATAGCCCCGCTGATAGAGTGCTCATCTAGCATCCAGGAGGCTCAGGGTTCTGTCCCCAGCATCACAAAAGTAAAATAACAATAATGACGATGATTATATAATAATCATGTTACATTAATTCAACAAATGTTTGTCGAGCACCAATTATTTACAAGGCAGAAGATAAGCTCAACCAGATGTGGTGACGCACCCCTGTAATCCCAGAGACTCTGGAGGATTGCAAATTTTAGGTCAGCCTCAGCAATTTAGCAAGGTCCTAAGGAAATTAGTGAAACCTTGTCTCAAACTGAAAAATAAAAAGGGCTAGGAATGTGGCTCAGTGGTTAAAAGCTCCTGGGTTCAATCTCCAATACCCCTAAATAAATAAATAAATAGAAACTAACCCAGGCCAACTTGATTAAGTCCTCCTAGCTAAATGACTGTGGACAAATAATAGAAATGAATATTTAATGCTTACTACATGTAAGGCACTAGACATAAAATAGAGAAACAAGGAAATGCCTTCATGGAAATTATATTCTAATTAAGAGCTGGAATCTGGGGGTAAAATAATTGCAAATTATGATAAGTGCTACAAAGTAAACAGGTGCTGAAACAGAAAACATAAAGAGCCTTCTTTCCAATAGGGTAGTAATACAAGTCTTTGCAAAGGTGAGACCTGAAACACGAGAAGGTGCCAGCCAAACAGGAGGAAAGAGTGTCTCAGGCAGAGAGAACATCACCTGCAGAGGCCCTGAAGCAGAACAGAGCTTAGAGTGCAGCAGAGTGTAGCAGGAATGGCAAGAAAGTCAGCGAGGCTGGAGCACAGTGAGTGAGGAGGACCAGGCTGGAGCACCAAAAGCCAGATGGCACAGAGCTGTGCAGCCCATGGGAAGGAAACTGGATTTAATTCTTTTTTTTTTTTTCTTTTAAGAGAGAGGGATAGTGAGAGAGAGAAAGAGAGAAGCAATTTTATTTAGTTTTTCACATGGCCTTCGTTGCTCCAACACTAAGTTGTGTACGTGGTGCTGGGGTTTGAACCCACCATGTACTTGCGCATGCAAGGCAAGCGCCATAACCAATGAGCCACCTCTCCAGCCCCTGGATTTTATTCTAAATGCCCACAAGGCAGTATTGGCAGATTTGAAGCAAAAGGAAGTGACAAGAACCAATCTTATTCTTTTTTTTTGGTACCAAGATTGAACCCAAAGGTGCACTTAACCACTGAGCCACATCCCCAGCCCTTTTCATTTTTTATTTTTATTTATTAAAGAGAGTGAGTCAATTTTTATTCATTTTTTCATATGGCCTTTCTTTCTCCAACACTTACTTATGTATGTGGTGCTGGGATTTGAACCCGGGTCCTCGCGCATGCCAAGCAAGTGCACTACAGCTGAGCCATCTGTCCAGCCCTTTATTTTCTATTCTGAGGTAGGGTCTTGCTAAGTTGCTTTGGTCCTCGCTAAGTTGCTGAGGCTGGCTTTGAACTTGCAATCCTCCAGGTGTGCACCACTGCACCTGGCTAAGAACCAATCTCACTCAACATTTATTGAGTACTGATGATTCATCAGACCCTAAGCTAGGTGTTCAGAAGTAAAAAAGTGAACAAAAACAGACATGGTGGTCCCTCTTCTCGAACAAACTGCAGTCCAGTGGGAAAAGAGACATTAACTTAATAACCACATGAATTAATGCATCTTTACAAACTCAGCTAAGTGTTTTGAAAGACATGTTGCTTCATAAGAACACATAAAAAGGAATCCAATCTAGACTGGGACAGTGGGGAAGATACCTATATCATAAGGTTCTTGTGAGAATGAAATAATGATAAAGAAGCAGGTCTCTCGGCATAGAGCATGGTACACTGAGGGCACCCTCCTTCTAAGACCATTCCCATATGGCAGAATAGATAAGGCACACACAAATAACACCAACACAGATGTTATACTGACTTAAAGATTTAAGAATCAGGTGCAGTGGAGCATGCCTGTATCTCAGTGACATGGGAGTCTTAGGCATGAGGATTACACATTTGAGGCCAGCCTCGGCAATTTAGCAAGACCCTGTCTCAAAATAAAATATAAAAACGGGGGACTGGAGTGGTGGCTCAGTGATTATGGCACTTGCCTGGCATGCATGAGGATGCAGGTTTGAACCCCAGCACTATGTACACAAAGTGTCTAAGCAATGAAATCCAAATGAAAAACTAAATAAGATTGGTTCTCTCTCACTGTTCCTCTCTTTCTTTAAAAACAAAAAAAAAAAGGATAGGGATGATGCTCAGTAGTTTATGTCATGTGGGCTGAATGAAGGGAAAGATGACTCCTGAGTGAAGGGCAAGGGAAACACGGGCAAAGAGGCAATAAGGACACTTCAAGCAGTCACGACTTCACCAAGGCAAAGTGGATGGGAGAGGCATGAGACACAGGATGGCATGACAGAGACAGGAACAACGACACATGGCTGAGGTACTGTGCATTATTCCCTCAGTCTGTAGCACAGACCGCACGTAGGAGATTTCACTGTAAAGGGAGGATGAGGCCAAGTGGAAGAGTTTGGATTTCATTTAGTAGGTAGGGGGAGCTGCTGATCACAAATAGCTTTCCGGTTTGTTTGGTGAGTTGGTTGGTTGGTTCGTTGGTTCTGAAGACTGAACAAGGGCCTGGTGCATGTTAAGCATGTGCCCTATCGCTGAGCTACATCCCTAGCCCCATGATCAGGGTTTGAAAGGTTAATTCACTTAGGGATGTGTGCAACGGATGGGAAGGAAGAGGTTAGGACAGGTACAAGGCTGTAGCAGCAGGCCAGGAGGGTTGTAACATTGGTTTCCAAGGAAAGCAGGAATGGAGAGAAAGTTGGGAGAGACTTTCTAGAATCACCAGGACTAAATATGGGGCAAGAAAGAGGGAGTGGTCAAGCACAATCCCCAAGGCTTCGGTTTAACTGATTTGGAGAAAAACAAGGTCGCTGACAGATGAAAGTAAATCAGAAGGAAAAGCCGGCATAGGATGACAGTTAAATTAAAAAATCTTCAAGCGTAGGTAGATGCATTCATGTCAGGAGATCCAAGAGTCAGAATGTCTGGCCAGACCTCCAAATAGGTTAATAATGCAAACAGAAAAAGATACTAGACATACGGGGAAAACACAGCTCTAACTGTAAATAAAACAAAATGAGGGGGCTGGAGCAGTCGGTGGCTTGGTGGTTACGGCGCTTGTCCGGCGTGGGGGAGGACGTGGGTTTGAGCCCCAGCACCACATACATAATGAAGCGTCTGAGAAAGAAAGCCACATAAAAAACTAAATAAAATTGATTCTCTTTCACTATCCTCTCTCTTTAAAAAACAACAAACAAACAAGAACAAAAGGTCAAAGACAGACTCCAGAGAGAAAATGCTCACTGCTCCAGCCCCCCATCCTTTTCTTGGTATTGTGGATTGAATCCGGGGGTGCTTAACTACTGAGCCACATACCCAGCCTTTTAAGTTTTATTTTAAGGCAGGGAGTCTCCCTGAGTTGCTGAAGCTGACTTTGAACTTGGGATCCTCCTGCTTCCTCCTCCCAAGTCACTGGGATTATAGGCGTGCACCACCCACACCCAGACTGGGAAGCTTTTTTTAACATTAAGATTGCCAGGATCCACCATTGTAGCATGCACTTGTAATCCCAGAAACTCAGCAGGCTGAGGCAGGCGGATCTCAAGTTCAAGGCCAGCCTCGGCAACTGAGCAAGACCTGGTCCCAAAAGAAAAAAAATAAAAAGGGCAGGGGATAGAAAGTCCCTGGGTTCAATCCCCAGAAACACAAAAAGTAAATAAATAAAACTTTTTAAAAAAATTTAAAGTAGCATGATGTGTACATTCATGAAAGTATAACAATAAACCCCTTCAACATATAAAACTATAATGAAAAATGAAATCTTATTTAAAAAATTTAAAATATTTCCAGAATTCATTCCAAAAAGTCAGGGATAGGGGCTGGTGAGGTGGCTCAGCAGTTGTAGTGCTTGCCTGGCATGCACAAGAACCTGGGTTCAAACCCCAGCACCACACACACAACTAAGAGTTGGAGAAACAAAGACCAGAAGACAAAAAATAAAATTGATTCTCTCTCTCTCTTAAAAAAAAAAATCAATTTTTTTATTTTTTATTTTAAGAGAGAGGACAGAGAGAGAGAGAGAGACTCAATTTTTTTTTTTGAGAATCAATTTTTATTGAGTTTTTCATATGGCTTTTGTTGCTCTGACACTTAGCTGTGTACATGGGTGCTGGGGTTTGTGCATGCCAGGCAAGCGCCATAACTGTCAAGCCACCACTCCAGCCCCAAAAATCAATTCTTTAAAAAAAAAAAAAAAAGTCAGGGGTGGAGTCTAAGAATCTGAATTATACCAAATAGTCCATATGAAAGATTGTACTAAACGGAAGAAGAAACAGAAAAGAAGAAAGCATAATCAGGAAATAGAAAAAAGCACCAGAAAAGTACAGTGCCAGAAAAACAAAGTACCAGCTAGAATAAGACAGGAAAGGTAAGAAACCAGCAACAGCAATTAGGGAGTGTGCAACCATAGACTGTCCTAACCAGAGCTTAGTAGTGACCCAAGGTTATGAGTAGCAGGCACACTTAGGTCCTGCACTAGACAATATCCTCTGACCTTTCAGAAAGCAATGTCTGCCGGGTGCAGTGGCCTGTAATCCCAGCAGCTCAGGAGGCTAAGGCAGGAGGATCCCAAGTTCAAAGTCAGCCAGAGCAACTTAGTGAGGCCAAGTGACTTAGTGAGATACTGTCTCAAAATAAAATAAAAAGGGCTGCGGATGTGGCTCAGTGGTTAAGTGCCTCCGTGTTCAATGGTAACATGAAAAGTTATTTTTTGACCAGAAATTCAAGAGTCAAATATTGGGGGCTGGAGATGTGCCTCAGTGGTACAGTGCTTGCCTAGCATACATGAGGCCGTGGGTTTGATCCTCAGCACAAGAAAAATAAAAATTAATAATAAAAGGCGGGGGCTAGAACAGTGGCTCAGTGGTTTTGGTGCATGCCTGGCATGCACAAGGATGTGGGGTTTGAACCTCAGCACCATGTATACAACACAGTATTGTAGCAACCAAAGCCACATAAAAAACTAAAAATAAGGGGCTAGAGCGGTGGCTCAGCAGTTAAGGTGCTTTCCCGGCATGTGCAAGAACACGAGTTCAAACCCCAGCACCCACATACACAACTAAGTGTCAAAGCAACCAAGGCCATGTGAAAAAATTCAATAAAAATTGATTCTCTCTTTCTCACTATCCTCTCTTAAAAAAAAAACAAACTAAAACTAAAATTGATTCTCTTTTTCTCTCTCACTGCCCCTCTCTCTTTTTAAAAATAAATAAATTAAAACTAAAAATTAAAAAAAGAATCAAATATTTTATTAACAAAGTGGAGAGGTTCAAAGTTCAATCACACTTTGTGTTTAACAACGCTGAGGAAAGAGGCTGGAGAGGTGGCTTTGTGGTAGAGCACTTGCCAGACGTGTGAGGACCCAGGTTGGAACCCCACCACCACATACACAACTAAGTTTTGGAAAAACAAAAACCAGATGAAAAAAATAATAAAATTGACTCTCTTTCTCCTTCTCTCTCTCTTTAAAAAAAATAAAAAAGTAGAGGAAAAACATCCAACTCAAAAGCTCACTATTATCTTCAAATCCCAAACATCCAACAGATTTCATGCCCCACCACCATCCAGTTCTCTGCAAATATTCTGCTAACCCAAGTTGATCCCAAGAAACCCACATCATGCACTATGTACTGTTCCATACTCACCTACTTTATTTCTCTGACCCCTTCACTACATTACAAGCTCTTTGCAGGCAAAAACCATGTTTTATTCATCTTTGAGTCCTCGGATTCAAACATTTGCTGAAGGATGGCACGGTCCCCCATTAAATCGCACCTCCACTGCGACCTGCACAGAGCAGCAGTATCTCACCCCATCAGCAAACCCCCTCCTCCTCCATCCTCCTGAGCCCTGCTTACCTGCGTAGAAGTGATAAAAAGGCCACCAGACAGCACTGTTTGGGATATAGGTAAGCAGTGAAGCCACGTAGCCTCGGTAGAAGCCGCGAAGTCCATCAGCTCGCAGGATCTGCCTAATGATGTCTTTCGTTTGGCCAAAGGCAATTACCCCTTGTCCCTCTGGGTTCCCACGCACCTGGAAGCGGCCCATTTTCTCACCCTTGCGCTGCATCATCAGGTGCTGGGAGACCACGTCAATGGGCACTGTGATGCTCTGGGCCACAAGGGAGGCCGAGCCGCCAGCCACCAGTGATTTGACTGTGTTGCTCTGGCTGTAGTCGGCTACAAACTTCCGAGTGAGCTCATACGTGGTGACATAGCACTGCCCAGAGATGAGGGTGAAGGTATTGACCAGGAACCCCCGGTAGAGGCCAGTCACACCATCTGCTCGCAGGATCTTAATGAAGGCATCAAAGGTCCCATGGTAGAGGCTCTTGCCCTTCTGAACCTGCAGCCGGGTACGGATGAGGGTGAATGGGTAGACACTGACACGGATCATCATTGTCATTGCCACACCAAACACGTAGAACTTCTTCTTGTCCAGGTGTTCCCACTCAATGATCTGGATGTTCCGTTTGTCCTCCATTGTGCCTGGAGACCTGGGATTAGGGCAGAGTGAAGCCATGCGAGGAAGAACGTCAGGACGTTGAGCTTTCTCTCAGGGCTAGGTACTGAAGTCCCATTCTCATCTCCTGGGACACTCACCTCCCCAAAGCTTAGACTTCACCGAGCCTGGCTCTGCCCGTCACCACCCTCCACAAATCCCCTTCTGCCCTCTTTTCTGTCCCTAACAGTCCTTCCCAACTCTGATCCCCTATGCAGAAATCATTCCTCACACAGTGCCTCTCCTGACTGCGCTCTCACTTTAGCTCCCTAAACTGGCATAGAGGACTGTCCATCCTAACTCTGTCTCTCCCTGGGCCCCGGGACCATTCCTTCATCTGGCCGGTTCAGGATGCTGTGAACAAAGTAACCATCTAGAAGGATGCAGGGCTTTTTAAATGGGCAAATTGGATGTCATTAAGTGACATTTAGGAGGTTCGGAAAGGGTAAATGGGCCTGCTCCATTTTTTATGCCCCTGGGCTCATTGAAGAGAAATCATGTTGGGCCTCAGCAAGATGCCTCTTACCACCACTTACCAACTGACAGATCTTATTTATTTATGGTTTCCGGTGCTGGCCTCTCTGAGCTCTCCTGACCCACCCTTACTATCCTGAAATTTTCTCCAGTCTGTATTAAAAGAAAGTGTGGGGGAAGTGTAAAAGTAGGGCTTTTACACCATAGGGGACTCCCTTCTACCTCCCCATCCTCCAGAGAAAGGAATTAGCAGGAACAGGCCAAAGGTCAGAGTCCTCTTTGGTTATGAAATAACACACCCCAGAAGGAGAAAAGAACCACCTGAGAGCCTAGAGAGCTACAGGGTGGAGGACAGGTTTGACCTTGTGCTTTCAACCCTAAGCGTACAGAGCACAGCCTTAGTCCTAGAGAATGACAGAGAAACACACTCTGCTTTCAAGAAACTCGGTCTGGGGCTGAGCTCAATAGTTGGAGCGCTTGCCTGGCATGCGCAAGGACCTGGGTTCAAACCTCATCAAAACATACACAACCGAGTGTCAGAGAAACAACAGCCAGATGAAAAACTAAATAAAATTGATTCCTTCTTTCTCTTTGGAAAAATAAATAAATAAAATTTTAAAAAATTTATTTATTTATTTATTTTTTTTTTTTAAGAGAGAAGGACAGTGAGAGAGAGACAGAGAGAATCAATTTTTATTGAGGTTTTCACAAGGCTTTCATTGTTCTGACACTAATTTGTGTACGTGGGTTGCTGGTGTTTGAACCCGTGTACTTGCGCATGCCGGGCAAGCGTCGTAACCACCGAGCCACAGCTCCAGCCCCTAAAAAATTTAAAAAAGAAACTCAGTCCAGGGCTGGAGTGGTGGCTCAGTGGTAGAGCACTTGCCTGGCATGCACGAGGACCCTGGTTTGAACCGCAGCTCCACATACGCAACTAAGCATCAGTAAAACTAAGAAACCAAATGAAAAAATATAAATAAAATTGATTCTCTCTCTCTCCCTTAAAAAAAAAAGAAAGAAAGAAAAAGAAAGGAAGAAACTCAACTGTACCATGTCCCTCTGGGGAATAGATATAAGATACAATGAGAAAGAAACCAGACCAAATGAATGTATATGCAGCCCACATGCTACATTTATTTCACTGCCTAGAATTTCAAACAAATCTAGTTAACTTACTAAAGTAATAATGTCTAAAATCAGAAGGAAACGTGAAGCCAGAAGATATTTCCATTAGGCATAAACTAGTGGTAATGTCAGATGTACCAGTTTAGCTTCCCCACCAGCCCTGCCGCCACCCCATTATATAGGATTCTGGAAATTTTCACCCAGACAGGGAAAATGGAAAGTTAAATTACAAGAAATGAGAAGCCAGGGACTCCCCAGGCTTTGAGACAAATTCCGCCAGGCTAGGGAAGATGGCCCCTCACATGGATGACTCTAGAGGGCAGAAACATTCTACACAAGCAGTTCTGGTGGCAAACCTCATGCTAAATGTCTAATTAGAGTCCGCCCTCCATCACCTTCCCAACCAAAGGTCCCAACTCAGGTGTAGGTAACTTTTACTCTGTGGGAACTGCTCTTGGTGTACCTTGGAAGTCAGTGGGGGAAACTGGCTTTTCAGGAATCCCTGAGCTGAACTGTACCACTTTCACTGAAGTACAGGTTACCCACAGTGCAACCTGAGCACCCGAGAGCAGAGAGTGAGGAACATGGAACAAGACAGGCTTCCCAGAGGACAAAGAAGCCTGAATGAAGGAGGAAGACATGCGCACACTGAAAAGGAAACAACGACGGTCAATGTGGCTGTCCAGAATGGAAAATCCAGGCTGTGAGAAACGAGCTAGAGGTGGCATTCTGCAGGCAAGAGGACTCCTGGAACACTGATCTGCCACTGCTGTGGGCCTAGGCAGCCCTCCTCCTCAGCCTCAGCCTGAGACACCCACCAAGTCCCAAGGAGCAATCTTCTCAGAACCTTTCAAGAGAAGGTGGTCACTGTCTCCTACCCCACAGTGTTTGTCCCCTCCAGGGACCCAAGGTCATGCTTCCAACACCACTGAGAGGTAAGGACACATAGAGAAAGACTAGGATTTACTGGATACCTACTACTTCATGCAGTCCTTACAACTTCACCTGTGTACATTTAAACATTTATGACAAATGATGAAATGGAGGGCTGGAGAAGTGTACAGGCCCAAGGTCATGCAGCTGGTCAGTGGTGGAGGCAGGATACAAGCCAATATTTCTTCTCTACTCCCCATGGCAGCTGAGGATGCCAACACAAATCACTCCGCTCAGCGTCAGGCCAAGTCATTCCCACCAGTAGGAGGCAAAGTTAATGCCGTCATGACGGCAGGTCACTCAGGTTAAGCACAAGTCCCTGGACTTCTCTCAGCTTTGCTTCAGAGAAAGTAAGTGCTACCTTGGCTTGTGGATGAACTGAGCAGACATGTTTCGGCACAGGACAAACACAACAGGACTCAAGCTGGATGGCTTCCTGCTGGGCACGTGCAAACCGCATGCTGTGCAGGGCAGAAGGGCACAGCAAGGAAGGGTTCTGTTCCAGAACCTGGTTTCCTGAGTGCCTTCTCAGTTTGTCAAGCTGAATCACCAAGTCACCGCATCTCCTGATTCTACAACAGGGTCCACTGCCTCATTTCCCGCCTTGCTTCTACCTCTCACGTGCCAGCTTATTTTAAACCCCCAGAAGGAAGCTGGGATTCTCGGAGGCAGGTGATGCCTACTGCTGTCATGGCAACAGGAGAAGCCACTAAAGGTTAGGCCTCAAAGGATGAGCCACTCCCTCTACCTTTTCAAAAGCGGGAGGTTGGGCTGGAGCGGTGGCTCAGCGGTTTCAGTGCTTGCCTGGCAAGCACGAGGACCCGGGTTCAAACCCCAGTACCATGTACACAACTGAGTGTTGGAGCAACTAAAGCCATGTAAAAAACTCAATAAAAGCTGTTTCTCTCTTTCTCTGTCTCTCTCACTGTCCCTCTCTCTTTAAAAAAAAAAAAAAAAAAAAAAAGCGGGAGGTTACTCCTAAGAGGTGAGAGCTCAACCTGCTTGTTGTTACATAATCTCCAAACTTCCCTCTGAAATATCAAAAGGAAAATCCTCTTTGCAAATAACCATATGCAAACTTCCTTCAGCATTCCCTCCACCCCGTTCAGTCAGCTCAACTTCTTTCTGGCCCTTTCTCAGACCCATTTTTGTACATGGCTCCAATTCCAGATTTTCTCCCACCTTTAAAACTGCTCCAACGGGGCTGGAGCGGTGGCTCAGTGGTTTCGGCGCTTGCTTGACAAGCACGAGGACCCGGGTTCAAACCCCAGCACCACGTACACAACTAAGTGTTGGAGCAACTAAGGCCATGTGAAAAACTCAATGAAGTTGTTTCTCTCTTTCTCTGTCTCTCTCACTGTCCCTCTCTCTTTAAAAAAAAAATAAAATAAAATAAAACTGCTCCAGCACGGTGGCTCAGCAATTGTGGCGCTTGCCTGGCTGGCATGCGCAAGGACGCTGGTTCAAACCCCAGCACCATGTACACCATGAAGTGCCGGAGCAACGAAAGCCACATGAAAAACTAAACTAAAATGTGATTCTGTCTTTCTCTCTCTTTTTTTTTTTAAGAGAGAGGGACAGTGAGAGAGACAGAGAAAGAGAGAAACAACTTTTATTTTTAGTTTTTCACATGGCCTTAGTTGCTCCAACACTTAGCTGTGTACGTGGTGCTGGGGTTTGAACCCGGGTTCTCGTCCTTGCCAGGCAAGCGCCGAAACCGCTGAGCCACTGCTCCAGCCCCTCTCTCTCTCTTTATAAAAAAAACAACAAACTGCTCAGGCTTAGGCTGGAATGATGGATGGCTCAGCGGTTAGAGTGCTTGCCTAGCAAGCATGAGGACCTGGGTTCAAAGCGCAGCACCACATACAACTAAGAGTCAGAAAAATGAAGGCCAGAGGAAAAAATTAAATTGATCCTCTCTTAAAAAAAAAAAAAAAAGCCTGCTCGGGTTAAGTGTTAAGTGCTTCCTGTGAGGACCCAACAGGTGACCCAGGACTAGCAAGCACTCTTTGTCCTTAAGTCATCAAATGACACATCAGAGGTGGAGCTCCCACTACTGACTCCACCAGGAGGAGGGGAGAAATTGGCCCAGGTATGTACCCCTCTGCTTTTCTCCTTGCATATGCACGCCTGCACGTGCACGCGTGCGCGCGCACACACACACACACACACAAGTCATGCCAGGCTGTTCACTTGGTTCTTAGATAAGATTCTGGTTCAGGAGATGGCAGTGTTTGATAGAAGGCAAGGACATATAATGAAAAGAACACTAGTCATCCACATTTGAGTTCCCCATTATTATTATTAGTAGTATAAGACCAGAACCAAGTTACTTCACTGAAATTCAGCTTCCTGCTCTGTGAAATGGGATAATACAGCCTGCCACAGCCATAAAATGGTTGTGCTGCTACTCACTGGAGTTGATTGTTGTGAAAGCATTTTGTTAACAGTGAAGCATTTGTTGTTGCAGAAAGCTCCGTTGCATAGTGATGTTCCTGGCACTAAGAGCAGTCCCCTAACTGGGAGCATAAGCATCATCGGGGAGCTGGTTAGAAATATAGAATTTAGAGCTAGGGCTGGGTGCAGTGACACACCTGCAATCCCAGCAACTCAGGAGGCTGAGGCGGGAGGATCACAAGTTCAAAGTCAACCTCGGCAACTTAGTGAGGCCCTAAGCAATTTAGCGAGGCTGTCTCAAAATAAAATATAGAAAGGGAGCTGGAGCAGTGACTCAGCAGTCACAGAACTTGCTTGGCATGTGTGAGGACCCAGGTTTGAATCCCAGCACCACGTATACAACTAAGTGTCAGAAAAACTAACCCAGATGAAAAACTAAATAAAAATTGATTCTTTCTGTCTCTTTTTTCTTTTTTTAAAGAAAGAGGAGACAATGAAAGAGAGAGAAAGAGAAGCAATTTTTTATTTTAGTTTTTCATATGACTTTCATTCCTAAGGCACTTCATTGTGTACGTGGTGCTGAGGTTTGAACTCGCGTACTCGTGCATGCCAGGCAAGCTCCCTAACTGCCAAGCCACCACTCCAGCCCCTCTGTCTCTATCTTTAAAAAAATAAAAAAAGTGATGGGGATGTGGCTCAGTGGTTACATGCCCCTGGATTTAATCCCTGATACCAAAAAACTAGAGCTGGGTGCAGTGGTGCACGCCTGTGAGTCCAGCAACTCAGAAGATTGAGACATGAGGATCGTAAGTTCTAGGCCAGCCTCAGCAACTTAGCAAGGCCCTAAGCAACTTATCAAGACCCTGTCTCAAAATAAAAACATAAAAAGAGCTTGTAAGGTAGCTTAGTGATAGAGTGCCCCTGGTTTCAATCCCCAGCACCAAAAATATATACCAGCTCAGGGGTAAAGTGCCTCAGGTTAAATCCCCAGTACCACATCACCTGGCACACACCGAAAACAGAATTTTGAAGCTAAGCAAAGTGGTGCACATCAGTAATTACAGCTACTCAGGAGGCTGAGGAAGGAGGATTGCAAGTTTGAGGCCAGCCTGGGCAGTTTAGCAAGACCTCATTTCAAAACAAAAGGGCTGAGGATGTAGCTCAGTGGCACAGTGCCCCGGGTTCAAATCCTAGTACAGAAAAAAAGAAAAGAGAAGAAAAGGAAGGAAAGAAGGGTAAAAGAAATAAAAATTTCAGGCTCTACCCTAGACCTGTTGAATAGGAGCTAACACTTTAACAAGATCACTAGATGAGATATGCATGTCAAATTTGGGAAACAGTGCTTTAAACGCGAGGGGTTGTCAGTATTATAAGGATTACAACACCTATCTAGGAATCCTGGACCATTAGGTCATTACGCTCCTGAAGCCCTCTGACTCCATCCAGACTTGTCACTGGAAGCGGGCACAAAACTGATCACTAGGCCATTCCAGTCTTTTCAGTCGAACACTTCCACCAAATCAAATCTCCTTATGCAATTACTGGCAAGACGTTCGTGGTTCCCGCTCCTCAGGTGTAAACAGGAAGAGCAGACAAGCACCCTCTGTTCCGGCCGTCCTCCCTACAGCATCTGATCAGGGCTCTGCATCCCGGAGCTGTCACATGAACGTCGACGTCCTATTGAACGCGCGTGTCCCCGGCGATGCCTTCGCCACGCAGCCTGCCCAGGTCTTCCACGAGTACCCACACGATCCCCCACGGCAGACGCCACCTGCCAATCCTCTCCACGCTCAGTTTCGGTCCTGCCCGCCCTCCACCCCGCACAGTCAACTCCGGGTCCTCGGACGCGGCCCCTCGCAACGCTTCTTCCGCTGTCAGTGAACCTCATAGTCCTCAGCCAGGAAGAGAAGCCTCTCCGGACTTGTCCTTCATTACCAAAACTGCAGGGCACGTTCTCTAGGCACCGCAGCCCGGCATCGCCGACAGGAACTGCCCTCTTGACAGGTCTGGGTCCTCAAGAGACCTTACCTCTCACGCACCCCTTGGTCCTCAGGCACCGCTACTATTATGGCTTCTTACCTTCTCAGACCCCGGCGGTCCCACCGCGTCTGAGGCGAACTCCAAGCTGGGACTTCTAGGCCGCAGCCCCTGCTCGACCCTCTGTTCCCAGCCACTGCCGGGCTCTGGTCGCATCTTCCTCCATCTCGACTAGGATCCCGGTATTGCCGGAACCGGAAACTGGGATCTGTCATTACCGCTCCTGCGAGGGGGGGGCGGGATGGGCAGTGGGTATCTGAACCAATGGCGTTCAGAGTCTTTGAGCCTCCCCCAGGAGCGAGGATGGACTGTCCTGGCGGCCATCTTGGGTTAGGGCGGTAGCCACGCCTTCACTGCCTTCTCTATGCCCTCAGGTCTAAAGCGCATGCGTGTTCTGCCTAAGCTGTTCCGAATTCGCTGACACTGAGTGACGGACTGACTGAGCCTTTCTTGAAGAATGAGTTGTAAATGGGTCACCTTGTGCCTTAGGACCTGTTGGATTCTTTATGTCCAGATCTGAACTTTAGGATACGGTCGCCAGCAAGGCAGAGGAAAAAAAAATAAGAAAAACCTAATCTTTAATTTTTGTGTAGCTTTTCTCATTTTTTTATTGAGCCAGAAAAAGTAGAGGTCAGGGGCTGGAGCGGTGGCTCCATGGTTTCTGCGCTTGCCTGGCATGGGCAGGGACGCGGGTTCGAAGCCCAGCACCACGAACATAACGAAGTGTCTGAGCAACGAAAGCCACATGAAAAACTGAATAAAATTGATTCCTTCTCTCTCCCTCTCACTGTCCCTCTCAAAAAAAAAAAAAGGTAGAGGTCAAAGTGCACGAGGAAGGACTGAGGTTAGATAACTAATTTTCTAGCTTAGGAACTAAAAAAATTGCAGGAATAAAGGACATGTTGGAGATGGAGAAATGACATGAAGGGTCTCATCCAACTCTGAAACAGGTTTACCTACATGTAGAGTTTTAATTTTTTTTATTTATTCTATACTTCCATTTTTCCCATTTTGTACTGGTACATAAAAATTGAACAACTGATGGGGAACCATGTGGTGTTTTGATACATGTATTCATTTTTTTCGTGTAATGTTGTGGAGGTTTTTTGATGTTATCGTTTTGTTTTTTGGCACAGCAGATCAAACCCAGGGGGGTTGTACTTCTGAGCTACGCCCCATCCCTTTTTATTTTGCAATAAGGCCTTGCTAAGTCCCTTAGGACCTCACTAAAATGCTGTGGCTGTCTGAACTTGTAGTCTTCCTGCCTCAGGCTCCCGAGTCCCTGGGATTACAGTCATGCACCACCCTACCCATATAATATTAATCCTACCTCCTCCAATCTCAAATGCTTGTTTCTTTATGGTGAAACACATTCAGAATCCTTTCTTCTAGTTTTCTGTAATATAGTATGTATTTTTTTAAGAGAGAGGGACAGTGAGAGAGACAGAGAAAGAGAGAAACAACTTTATTTAGTTTTTCACATGGCCTTAGTTGCTCCAACACTCAGTTGTGTACGTGGTGCTGGGGTTTGAACCCAGGTGCTCGTGCTTGCCAGTCAAGCGCCAAAACCACTGAGCCACTGCTCCAGCCCTATAGTATGTATTTTTATCTATTGTCATCTTACTGTGCACATCAGAACTTTTCTTCTTTTAAGAAGAGTGAGAGAGAAAGAAAGAGAGAAACAATTTTCATTTAGTTTCTCTTGTGGCTTTCGTTGCTTCGAGACTTCGTTCTGTACGTAGTGCTGGGGTTTGAACTTACGTACTTGCACATGCTAGGCAAGTGCCGTAACCTCCGAGCCACCACTCCAGCTTCACATCAGAACTTCTTAACTCCTATTTAACTGCAACTTAGTACCCAGTGATCAACTCCTTCCCATCTCTCCCTTCCCTCAATCTCTGGCAACCACCATTCCATTCTCAACTTTTTTTTTCTTTTTTTTCAGTACTGGGGATTGAATCCAAGGCCTCTGAGTTACATCTGCGGTCTTAGTTCTTCCAACACATACACCTTGTGTATGTGGTGCTGGGTTTGAACCCAGGTCCTCACTCATGCTGGGCAAGTACGCTACCACTGAGCCATCGTTCCAGCCTACATCTTTTTATTTTATTTATTTATTTATTTTATCCAACTCTTTTTATTTTTTGTTTTAAAACATGGTCTCACGAAGTTGCAGAGGCTGACCTTGAATTTGGGATTCTCCTGTCTCAGCTTCTCAAGTCCCTGGGATTGTAGATATGCACCACCACGCCCAGCTGTATTCTTTTTTTTTTTTTTTTTTTTTAACAAAGAGAGAGGGACAGTGAGAGAGACAAAGAAAGAAACAACTTTATTTAGTTTTTCACATGACCTTCGTTGCTCTAACACTCAGCTGTATTCTTAACTTCTGTGAGATCAACTTTTTTATATCCATATGAGATCATACGATAATTGTCTTTCTGTGCCTGACTTAACATAATGATCTTCCATTCCACCCATGTTATTGCAAATATCAGGATCTCCTTTCTTGTGACTGTATAATGTTCCCTGGTATTTATTTACCACTTTTCATTCATTCATCAGTTGATGGATAGGTAGGTTGTTTCCATTCCTTGGATCTTGTGAATAGCGCTTCAATAACATGGGAGTATAGGTGTATCTTCAACATACATCAGTTTATCTACTACTCTTACTTCTGCCTCAGGGCCTTTGCATTAGTTGCTGTTGATACCTTAGGCATAGAATGACAGGTACCATCATTTATTTCATTGTTTCATTATTCTATTCAGTGCTGTTCAAACTTCACCTATCTAAATTGTAGACACTCCTCCCTCTTCCAAACTTTCTTCCCCACTTCAGTTTTTTTCTCCATAGCACATCATCATCTAATATACCTACCTGTTGTCAAAAGACAAAAGTTACATTAAAGATCTTAATTCATTTTTATTCACGAATCTAGCTATCAGACCACCCTCAGAATCACAGCAGGTTCAAAGAACTCTGGGGCAAGCCGGGCATGGTGGTAATCCCAGCCACTCAGGAAGCAGAGGCAGAAGGAACTCAAGTTCCAGGCCAGCCTCAGCAACTTAAGGATACCCTGTCTCAAAATAGAAAAATAGAAAGGGCTGGGAGTGTAGTGATAGAGTGTCCCTGGCCTTAATTCCCAGCGTAGGGGCAGCAATGTGGTCGGACAAGACTATGGATAGAAAACAAGAGTGATGTACAGGGATATGGCTTAGTCTTTTGCCTTATTTGAATCAGCTGATTACTTGCAATGAAAGCTCAACTGCTGTGATTGATTAAGACTCAGCTATTCGAAGTAGGTCGGTTTTGCAGCTTGTTACGTAAGGATGCAAGTCTAAAGACATCCTCCGACCTAATTTCACACTATTTTATTTGTTTATATATACTACCTTTCACACTAGAATGCATGGTCGAGGGGCTGGAGCGGTGGCTCAGTGGTTACTGCACTTGCCCGGCATGCACAAGTACGCGAGTTCAAACCCCAGCACCACGTACCCAAAGAAGTCTCAGAGCAACAGAAGGCCACATGAAAAACTAAATAAAAATTTGTTTCTCTCTTTCTCTCTCTCTCTCTCTCTCTCTCTCACTGTCCCTCTCTCTTAAAAAAAAATGCATGGTCGATAAAGGCAAGAATTATGTCTTTTTTTCATTCACGTATGCTCAGCACTTAACAGCGCCTGTTACATAGTAAATATTTGTTGAATAAACAAATAGATTCCAGCATTCAGAGAATGCCATCCAGGCACACAGACACAGTGAAGCAGCACCACAGTGCAAAAAGGCGACACTGAAGTGTCATGAGGCACTGACTCCCTATGGGATATTAGAGAAGAATCCACAGAGCAGAGGATTTTCTAGGTAGAAGAAGTAGGAGGCCCAAAGGACCCTCACTGTTTGTTTGTTTGCTTGTTTTTGGTACCTGAGACTGAATCCAGGGGTGCTGAACCACTGAGCCACATTCCCAGCCCATTTTATTTTTTTATTTTGGAACAGGGTCTTGCTAAGTTACTTAGGGCCTCGCTAAGTTACTTAGGGCCTCACTAAGTTGCTGAGGCTGGCCTTGAACTTGAGATCCTCCTGCCTCAGCCTCTCAAGCCACTGGGATTATAGGCGTGCACTACCGCACCTGGCCCTCACTGTTAGTTTTCTAAGGCCATTTGTTTATTCAGGTAGGCACTCGATGCAGATTTTCTTGAAACTGCATAGAAGGCTCAGGTACTGTAAGTAGTTGAAAGTTTTTTTTTTTTAACTTAAAATCCATTTAGTTATAGGCAGAATTTGTCTTTAGAAATCTCCCTTTGCAGTAAGTGATATAGACAATGCCTGTAATCCCAGCGACTCAGGAGGCTGTGATAGTGAGACAGGGAAAAAGTTAGACAGTCAGAGTAGTTAGAATGTTCGCGTCAATCCAGGGAAAGCCTGGTTCTTTTTCTTTAAAGATCAATTTGACTTCCCCAATGCTAGTAAGGAGGGTCCTCATGCAGACACTCCCTTCTGCACCACATTCTTTCTATTGACGCCTGAGGCACAGACCCGAGGCTGGACCCACCTAGAATTTCCCACGCCCTGGGCTGGAGCGGTGGCTCGGAGTGCTCGAGGACGTGGGTTCAAACCCCAGCACCCACGTACACAACTAAGTGTCAGAGCAACGAAAGCCATGTGAAAAACTCAATAAAAAATGTATTCTCTCTCTCACTGTCTTTCTTTCTTAAAAAAAAAAAATTCCCACACCCATGTCCTAGCTTTGGGGGAAGGGAGAGGATGAACAATTGAAGGGTGAACTTCCTATAAAATGTTACGCAAACCTAGCTGCTTCTTCAGCTCTGTTCCCTTCTCCCACTCTGGGGGGAAGTCTGCTCTTTTCCCCATGCTTTGCTTTCTATTAATTTCTTAGAATAAAGTCTGTCTTGGGCTGGAGCGGTGGCTCAGCAGTTACAGCGCTTGCCTGGCGTGCACGAGTACACGGGTTCAAACCCCAGCACCACGTACACAACAAAGTCTCGACGCAACAAAAGCCATATGAAAAACTAAATAAAGTTGATTCTCTCTTTCTCGCTGTCCCTCTCTCTTAAAAAAAAAATTGTCTGTCTACTAGGCTTGCCTCGTTGTCCCTCAGTTTCATTCTGTGTCTCTAGGGGAAACGAATCCAACTTCCACTAAACCAGCATCAATAGGAAATCACAAGTTTGAGGTTAGCAACTAATGAAACTCTGTCTCAAAAATAATAAAAATAATAATAATCTCAGTGGTAAAGCACTCCTGGGTTCAATTCCCGGTACAAAAAAAAAGAAGGAGAAAGAGGAGGAGGAGGAGGAGGAGGAGGAGGAGGAGGAGGAGGAGGAGGACTCCCTTCTCCCATGCCTGGGGAGTGGAAAATGGATGGGAGGATGAGATGGACACAGAGACAGGTTAAGGGTTTCTTCCGGTTGTCCTGATGGGGTGGCATGGACCGAGAAGGCTGGAGAGGTGCTAGCAATTCCAGAAAGGAGGAAGGAGATCAGAGGTACTTGGTGGCCCTCTAAATGTGGACGGTTGGTAGGGAGAGGAAGTGTAGGAAGAGTCCCAAGCTTCTACATTGCAGTAAGAGTAACTAGCTTGGGGAATGTGGGGGCGCACAGCACATTTGGAGGGCACAGTAAATTCATTTGGAGAAGCAGGGCATGGTGGCGCACACCTGTGATCCCAATGACTCGGGAGGCCGAGGCAGGAGGATCGAAAGTTCAAAGTCAGCCTCAGCAATTTAGCAAGGCCCCACGGGACTTAGTAAAACCCTGTCTCAAAATAAAAAAATAAAAATAAAAAGGGCTTGGGATGTGGCTCAGTGATTAAGTGACTTGGGTTCAATCCACAGCACCTCTCCCCCCAGTTGTTTTTCATTCGGGGATATGTTGCATTAGAGATATCTATGCTATGTGCTCGTAGAGAGGGACAGGAGACCTGAGCTAGCCAGATACTGACCCCCACAATACCTTTTCCCCTCACCCCACTCCACCCCTGGCCCTGATAATTGCTAATCATTCCCTAGTGTTTGACTTTAAACCGTAAGAGGGCAGGAAGCAAGCTTGTGTCTCCCTAGCTGTCAAGGCCAGACTGTGAACTATAGCAGGATCAGAGTGTGTGTTTTCTGAATGAATGAATCATGGGTGTACATAAGCTATAGGCACGGAAGACATTGTCAAGGGAAACTATTTTTTTTTTGTAAAAAGAGAAGAACAGAGATATAGAGACTCAATTTTTATTTATTGAGTTTTTCACATGGCTTTCGTTGCTCTGACACTTAGTTGGGTACATGGGTGCTGGGGTTTGAACCCGTGTACTTGCGCATGTCAGGCAAGTGCCATAACCACAGAGCCAGCCCAGCGCTCCAGCCCAAGGGGAACTTTTAAAGGAAATAATAGAAGTGCTTGAAGGAAACAGGAACAGTGACCAGAGAGGTAGGAAAGTAAGCAAGAGCTCTGTAACTAGAATGCAAAGGACATCAGGAAAAATTGTTACCATATTGAGAATTCCGTAAAGTCAAAACAAAATAAGCAGCGTTCAAAAATGGGCAAAGTAGGGCTTAAGCGGTGATTCAGTGTTTGGGGTCCTTGCCTGGCATGTACAAGGACCCGGGTTCAAACCCCAGCACCACATACACAACTAAGTGTTGGAGAAACAAAGGCCAGGTAACATATAAAATAAAATTCTCTGTTTTTCTCTCTCTCTCTGTCTCTCCCCTTCTCTCAACGGGGGGCGTTGGAGTGGTGGCTCAGTGGTTACAGCACTTGCAAGCAGAGTACAAGGGTTCGAACCCAGTACCATGTACACAACAGTGTTGGAGAGACGAGGGCCACATGAAAAACTAAAGAAAATTAATTCTCTCTTTCAAATTGATTCTCTCTTTCTCTCTCACAGTCCCTCTCTTTCTTAAAAAATGAAAAGGGCAAAGTATTTGAATAGGCATTCCTCCAAAGAAGATATACATATGGTCAATAAGCTCATGAAGAGATTCTCAGCATCACTAAGCATCGGATAAAGGGAAATCGAAACTCCAATGAAAGGGACTGGGATGTGGCTCAGTGATAGAGCACTTGCCTAGCATGCATGAGGCCCTGGGTTCAATCCCCAGCCCCCCACACACAAAAAAACTACAATGAGCTACCACCTCATAACCATTAAGATGACTACTCTAACAACCAAAAAAACAGACGCTACCCTTAGCAAGGACGTGGAGAAATCTGGAACCCTTGTGCACTGCTGCTGGGAATGTAAAATGATGCAAACTCTAGAAAATCTGGTAGTTCCTCCAAAAATTAAATATAGAATTAATATGATATGATCCAGCAATTCTAAGAGAATCGACTTTATTCAGGTTTTTGTGTGGCTTTAATTGCTCCAACACCATTGTGTGTGTGATGCTTGGGTTCAAACCTGTGTCCTCACACATGCCAGGCAAGCACTGTAACCACTGAGCCACCGCTCCAGTCCCTGCAATTCCACTCCTGAGCATACACCCAAAAGAACGCAAAGTAATCTAGGGGTTGGAGGAGTGGCTCTGCGGTTATGGTGCTTGCCTGGCATGTGCAAGGATGCGGGTTCGAACCCCAGCACCACATACACAGCAGAGAGTCTGAGCATCAAAAGTCACATGAAAAACTAGGGAATTGATTCTCTCTCACTGTCCCTGTCTCTCTTTATAAATAAGTAAAAGTAATTTAATTTTTTTTTCAGGGCTGAGGACCAAACTCGGGGCCTTGCGCATGCTAGGCAAGTGCTCTGCCACTGAGCTAAATCCCCAACCCCAATAAAAGTAATTTTTTCTTTCACTTCTCTCTCTCTACTGCAAATTGAATCCAGGGCGCTTTACCAAGCTACATCTCTAGCCCTTTTTATTTATTTATTTAGGTACCATGGATTGACCCCAGGAATACTTGTTTTTTTTTAAGAGAGAGGGACAGTGAGAGAGAGAGAGAGAGAGAGAAACATTTTTTTAATTGAGTTTTTCACACGGCTTTCGTTGCTCTGACACTTAGTTTCGTATGTGGGTGCTGGGGTATGAACTCGTGTCCTTGTGCGTGCTGGGCAAGTGACATAACCACAGAGCCACTGCTCCAGCCCCTACTTTTTTTTTTTTTTTTAAAGAGAGAGGGACAGTGAGAGAGAGAAACACAGAATCAACTTTATTAATTTTTTTTTTAATGTGGCTTTTGTCGTTCAGACACTTAGTTGCGTACGTGGTGCCGGGGTTTGAACTTCCATCCAATGCATGCCAGGCAAGCGCTCTAACCACTGAGCCACTGCTCCAGCCCCAAACCCAGGAATACTTAACCACTGAACTAATATTTTACTTTCAGGTATTCCTTAATCCCATGAAGCTCATACCTTCACCATCACAGAGGATGGTTCAAGGAGACTTGGGGTCACTTGGATAAATACGTCCTTTAGGATTATCCATGTACTGGACAGAGCACGGGAAAAAGCTCAATTCTGGACCTGTCAGTGAGGGAACCACAACGCTTTCAGGTGGGAAGATTTTTCTGTCCATTCCTTTTATCCAGTAGGTGAGAAAATGAGATGCCCAAGTTTATTAACAACACACGAAAGTCCCAGGAGCCCAATCTTGGTCCAGTGTTTTTTCCTCTATCCCATACTTCCCCATAGCCCTTGGTCTAGAGATCATCAGGGGAGTAGCAAGACAGGAAGCCAGAAATAATAAAGACTGGGCTTTGGGGTGAAAGGATATTGGGGGAAGAGGAATGAAAGGAAGAAAAGAAGTTAGCAGGAAAAAAGGAGGAACTGGAGAGCCAAATAGCTCCAATAAAAAAGGTCATGGTAGATCTGATCCGGAAGAGATATTTGAACACCCATATTCCTGGCAGCATTATTCACATAACCAAAGGTGGAAGCAACCCAAATATCCATCAACGATAAAAGTAAAAGAAAATATGGCATATATACACAATGGAGTATTACTCAACCTTAAAAAAGGAAATCCTGGGGCTGGAGCAGTGACTCAGTGGTTACGGTGCTTGCCTGGCACATGGGAGGAAATGGGTTCAAACCCCAGCACCACATACACAACCAAGTGTCAGAGCAATGAAAGCTGCTTAAACATTAATTGATTCTTTCTCTTAAAAAAAAAAAAAAGGAAATCCTCTCACACCCTACAACAAGATTGAACCTGGAGGACATTATGATAAATGAAATAAGCCACTTATAAAGGGATAAATACTACATAATCTCATTTATGAGATTAACCTAGAGTAGTCAAACTCGTGGAAACAAAAAGTTGAAAGGTAGTTGTCAGGGCCGAGTTTAAGTTTTGTAAGATGAAAAATTTCTAGATACTTGTTATACAACAACGTGACTACAGTTGATGTTACTGAACCGTGCACTTCAAAAAAGTGACTGAAGGTACATTTACAATATGTATTTTATTTACTACAATTTTATAAAATTTTAAAAAGAGCCTGTGCTGGGCCAGGCATAACGGCACACACCTGTAATCCCAGCAAATTGGGAGGCGGAGGCAGGAAGATTGCAAGTTTGAGGCCAGCCTCAGCAACTCAGTGAGGCCCCAAGCAACTTAGCAAGACCCTGTCTCAAAATAAAAAATAAAAAGGGCATGGCTGGATTGATGGCTCAGTGGTTACGGCGCTTGCCTGGCATGCACCCCAGCACCATGTACACAATGAAGTGTTGGAGCAATGAAGGCCACATGAAAAACTAAATAAAATTGGTTCTCTCTTTCTCTCTCTCTCTCTCTCACTGTCCCTCTATCTTTAAAAAATAAAAACAAAAATGGACTGGAAATGTGGCTCAGTGGTTAAGTGCTGCTAGGTTCAATACCTGGTGCCAAAAAAGCAAAAAAAAAAGAGTCTGCTCTTTTGTGGTGGTGCACACATATAATCCCAGCAACTAGTGTGGCTGAGGCAGGAAGTTCACAAATTTGAGGCCAGCCTGGGTAACTTAGGGAGCCCCTGCCTCAAATTATATTAAAATAAAACAACCACCAGAATCTATACACATTTGATATTATTTTGTTAAAAACTTGTATGGTTGTTCAAAAGTAAAAAAAAAAAATTAAAAAAAATAAAACAACCAAAAAAGGTTGTTGCTGGGACTAGACACAATGGTGCACGCCTATAATCCCAGCAACTAGGGAGGCTGGAGGCAGGAGGATCACAGTTTCAAAGCCAGCCTCAGCAACTTAGTGAGTCCTTAAGCAATTTAGCAAGATCCTGTCTCAAAATTTAAAAAATGGCCAGGGGGTGGGGGGGTGGCTGGAGCAGTGGCTCAGCAGTTAAAGCAGTTGCCTGGCACATGCAAGGACTGGAGTTCAAACCCCAGCACTCTCTTTAAAAAAAAAAAATTGTGGGGGAGCAGCTTAGGGTGTGGCTCAGTGGTTAAGCATCCCTGGATTCAAGGCCCTATACAAAAAAGTGAGGTTGAATTCTGCAGTTAAGGGTTTATGGGGAAAAAATCCAGACCATAGGGGATTAAAGGAGGGGGACAAATAGGGGTTGGGACAGCCAGAACAGACAATAACTGAAAGAGATTGACAGGATTGGGGATGGGAGTAGATTAAATGAATGGAATTAGGGCGAAGGTTATTGTTGAGTTTTGTGGATTTTTTTTTTCATCCAGAGAATACCTGAGCATACCTGTAACTGGGAGAGGGAAGATTAAAGAAAAAGAAAGAGGAACCAGGTGCAGTGGCACATGCCTGTAATCCCAACAACTCTGGAGGCTGAGGCAGGAGGATCCCAAGTTCAAGGAGTCAGCCTGGGAAACCTAGTGAGACCTCATCTCAAAATGAAAAATTAGAAGGTCTCAGGATGTATTGTAGCTCAGTGGTAAAAGGCCCCTGGGTTCAATGCCCAGTACTGAAAAAAACCAAAACAACAATAACAAAAAAAAAAAAAAAGAAAAAACCAAACAGACAAACAATAAAAATGAGGGAGGGAGTGGAACGAGGTGGGCACAACTGTCAGACATTCTCAGGAAATCTACTGGCAGCCTGGTGGAAGGACTGCCTGCAGTCCTGCGTCCACGTCATCAGACGCACCCGCACCCCTGGAGGTCTACAGATGGTCCCTTTGCCTTTGATATACATGTCTGTTGTCCCTAAGTTTCAGAAAAACAAGCTTCATAGCCCATACCTGGTTTTTGGAGTATTCTTTTTTTTTTTTTTTAAAGAGAGAAGGACAGAGAGAGAGAGAGAGAGAATCAATTTTTATTGAGTTTTTCCCATGGCTTTTGCTGCTCTGACACTTAGTTGTGTACGTGGTGCTGGGGTTTGAACCCATGTACTTGCACATGCTGGGCAAGTGCCCTAACTACCAAGCCACTGCTTCAGCCCCTGGAGTATTCTTTTTTTTTTTTTTTTTTTTTTTTAAGAGAGAGGGACAGTGAGAGAGACACAGAAAGAGAGAAACAACTTTATTCAGTTTTTCACATGGCCTTAGTTGCTCCAACACTCAGCCGTGCACGTGGTGCTGGGGCCTGAACCCGGGTCCTCGCGCTTGCCAGGCAAGTGCTGAAACCGCTGAGCCACCGCTCCAGCCCTGGAGTATTCTTTAGAAGTGCAACTGCACCCATTTTTGCTAAAGATCAGGTTGATTAGATCAAAACTCTTTGTTCTTTGAAAGTTGCTTCTAAATTTCTTTGATTCAACTCAATAAATACTGTGGTGAGAGCGCAGGGGGTTAGAGTCACCTTGTGAGCCCTCTCCCCAGCCGCCCCTGCATCTGTATTGTCTGTGAGTCCCCAGAACACAATGCTGCAGACCAGAAAACCTGCAGGACATACTCGTAGCTATGAGAGAGAGAGGAGGGACAAGCATTCCGCTTAGTCTTGGTTGGAGGAGACACATGTGCCTCGATGACAGGAGGGAGAGGGAGAGAGGGGAAGGTGCTGTGGGGGTGTGGACAGGAGCCTTGTTTCTCAGATATCAAGAGGGATAGAGATGTGGCCAGGATGGGGGTGGCTGCACAGTCTAAAAATTTGTCTACCAAGAGTTGAAGCCAACTGCCGCTTAGGGTGCTGAGCTAGTCACGAGAAATGTGGGAGAGCTGGGGATGGCAACTGTAGGAGCCCTGCGAGGGAGCTGGTGATGGATGAGGCGTCGACTGTCTGATAGGAGCTGAGGCTGCTCAACGCACACTGGTGGTGGGTGCCGCTGGCAGGGTGTGGGGTGCTGCCGAGCAATGCCTGGAGGGGAAGAGAGGGCTCGGGGCAGGCAGCAGAGGTGCTCAGGGGTTCACCCCACAAACTAGCCATGGGCCCTTCCCACTACCGCTGTGCCACATCCTGATTGTCCTCCAGGGGAACACTCTGCTCCTTCAAACACAGCACCAGTCATGAGCTTTGTCTTTTTAATAAAAAATAAACTGTCTGTAACAAGCAGTTTTCAGAATCTCAAAACACAGGGAAGGCGAGAGGACAGAGGACAAGGGGACAGCCAGGGTAAAGGTGTGAACAAGGCTCAGATTACCTCTGCCATTCTAGCCAGAGCAGAAAGAAAGCAATCTGCCCAAACAGAAGCAAGAGGGAAGATGGTTGGACTTCAGGAAAGACTTCCTCGAGTCAGTGGTGCATGGTTGGTAAGGGGCGCAGGAGTGGGCAGCCCCCTGCAGAATCCCGGAGACCCCTTGGAGAAGGGAGGGTTGGTATCCAAGCTGCTTTCAAGGTGGCGTTTCCAGGAGCAAAGTCTTAGTTCACGGTCATTCTGATATTCAGTGTTCATTACCATAGGGTTCTGGAAGAGTCAGGTTGTTCCAGATCTCCCAGAAGAGTGAGTTTCTGGAGTTTCCCTGGTGTGGCCAGAACTGTAGGCCTCTCTCCAGATCCTCCTGCCATGGGTGCAGCCCCCATGAAAGAGCCTGGTGGAGGGGGTACTCGCAGGAGAGGCAGGCTGCTGTGCATGGCCTGCTGGGTGCTATTGGTGGCCCAGAGTGGCAGGAGAAGCTCCAGTCATGGAAGGAAGGTGGTCTTTTGTGCTACTTCCACCCTAATCACGCACAGTTGCTCTGCTCAGGGTCCCCCCAACCAGCATGGCCAGGAGTCTGCTCTACTCAACAGCTGTCTGCGCCAAGAGTTTAAGCCACCTCAGTGCCTAGACGGTTGTTGTCAGCGTCCACGTCGCTGGCAGAGGTCCTGCATTCCTTGGGGGGCTGGAGGCACCGCTCCCTGCTCAGTGGGGCCTTCTCCCCAGGGGGCAGAGTCCCACAGCCCTGGACCTTGCCCCGAGCCCGGAGTGCTCCAAGCGGGGAGGCGAGAAGGAAGATGAGGGCTCCTGAGAGCACTAAGGCAAGCAGGACAGTGACAATGAGAAAGTGAGGCCAGTAGGATCGCTGGGCAGCCATGGCGGCCCCGCCGCTGACCCTGGTCAGTGGGACCTCCACACGTTCCTGGGGAATGCCCTCCAGTTCAGGATTCTGGGCCAGGGGCTGGTCCCCACTGTCCACCCAATAGGAGACCACAGGGTATGAGAAACCATTCTCAGTGGCTATGCACTGGTAGAGGCCCCCAACGCCTTCCCGTGGCAACAGCAAGAGGGAACCATTGTAGACTTCAGAAGAGGCTTCTGGGATTGTTGCCAGCCGGTGACTCCAGTGGTAAGAGGCCAGCGCTGACGGATGGGGGCAGGGTAGCTCCAGGATGGAATTGGGGACAGCCAGGACTTCTTTAACTGGAAGACAAGGAAAGGGCAAAGCCGTTAAGGGGGCAGAGAAGAAGGAAGACAGGGGAGTCTCTGTGCCACCAATAACATCCCACAGGGCCAAGCACAGGAAGATAGAGGAGTCTCTAATCTGCATCTAGACCCCAACTCGCATGACCAGCTTCTACGTCAGCTCCCAAACTCAAAAGTCAGCCCTTTTCTATCTCCAGCCCAAACTACCTCCAGTGCTTCTAACTACAACTCTGACACCAAAACCAGCTTCCATCTCAACCTGAATCCCAGCTTTAGTCCTCAGCTCCAAATTTCCTGCTATTCCTCCCTGCACTCAGGACTCAGATCTATCCCAACTCTGGAGTTCAGCTCTCAAGTCAGACACGGAGAAGTAATGAGTGCCCACCCTGCTCAGAAGTCTTCCAGAGCATCTACACCTCCCCTAGTCCCATACTCACTGATCTGTGGCCGGCTCCGAGGTCGGTGGCTCCTGCCCATGGGGCCGTTGGCGCATGCCCATTCTGGGTTCCCATGCTCCATGTCCTGCCTCCAGGAATTCCTGAGGAGGCAAACCAAGCAAAGCTTATCCCTCAAAACAGACAAAAACGGGGACAGGAAGCTGGGTGTGCAGTGTACACCTGTTATCCCAGCCGCTCCAGAAGCTGAGGCAGGAGGGCTGCAAGTGCGAGGCCAGCCTCAGCAATTTAGCAAGGCTTGGAGGAACTAAGCAAGACCCTGTCTCAAAAAAAAGAGGAAAAAAAAGAGAAAAAGAAAAGGGGGAAAGGGGCGGGGCGGCGGTGGTGCTGGGAACAAGTGCTTTGTAAAGCACCCCTGGGTTCAAACCACAGAACCAACCTCCCTTCAAAAAAAATTGAACAGGAGAAGGAAGGGAAGAAGGTGCAGAGAGAAAGGTGGGTCAGGGAGACTAGCAGCACAGAGGAGGGGATGGAAAACTGAGATGGCCAGAACAGCTTCAAAACTGCCCAGCAACACCTATCCTAGGAGGAAACCACCATGGATGGACAGATCGGCTACTGGAGTGAACCTATCAGTGGGCCCAGGAGAGGGAAGACAGGTGCAGAACTGGGTAAACGGGGTCTCAGTGCATCCTCTTCTACCGCCATCCAGGACTGGCACTCACGGGAGGGGAGCAGAGAGAAGGCGGCAGATTCGAGCCTCAGGGTCCCAGGCACAGTGGGGGTCTCGGGCAAGAACACAGTCCATACAGCTCTCGTAGACACTACAGTTGGCTCGGGGCACCCTCCAGACACCTCCCGAGGAACCTACAAACACTGCACCCTGAAAGAGATGAAGAGTGTCAAGGAGCTGGCCATGGTGGCTCAGGCCTGTCCGGAGTCCCAGTGACGCAGGAGGCTGAGGCAAGAGGAGTGCACGTTTGACACCAACCCCAGCAGCTTAGCAAGGTCACAAGGACTTAGTAAGACCCTCTCTCAAAATAAAACATAAAGAAAAGGGCTGGGGATGTAGCTCAGTGGTTAAGCACCCCTGGGTTCAATCCCCAGTGCCAAAAAAAAAAAGTCAGAGTCAGAGAACCCAGGCCCAGGAGCCAACCCAACCCAGCCCCCAAGGCCAGCCCACTCCCCCCCCCACCAGATGGCCATTTGATGATCCCTTCTCACCTGGGTGGGGACCAGTTGCAGGTTTCGAACAGGTTCGGGGTCAGGGAACAGCTGGATTTCCTCTACCAGATAGGCACTGTTATTCCTTCCCATGACAGCCTTGTGCAGATATCCTGTGGCTGTGAAGAAGCAGAGAGAGCCGAAATTTTCCCCCTCATTCTTGGAGCCCTCTCTGCCTTGGCATGGCCTCCCCAGCTGTCAGACATTCTTCAAGTGCAATGTGCTCTGGGTACAGAACAGTCAGACCACTTGTTTCTCTCAGGCCCCAGAGATGGAGGTCTCTTGTAACTGACTTAAAGTCCCTGGGGTCCTTTTCCTTCCTTTGCAACTGCCTGAAAACTCCATCCCTGGAGAAACCCAGCTGCCCGATTGCTCCATAGACATGGGACAGCGGCAGCTGACCATTTCAATCGAAAATAACATCACTGGCTTTCCTACATCCATCAAATCTCTCTACTCAAAGGCACCTTGGTGAAGTCTACCCTGACCTCCTTTGAAAAAATTGCAATCTATGTTCTGGGCATGGTAGCGCACTTCTGTAGCCTCAGTGGCTTGGGAGTCTGAGGCAAGAGGATTGCAAGTTCGAGGTCACCTCAGCAACTTAGTGAGGACCTAAGCAATTTAGAGAGAGCTTGTCTCAAAATAAAATATAAAAAGGACTTGGGAGGGGCTGGAGCGGTGGCTCAGAGGTTTCGGTGCTTGCCTGGCAAGCACGAGGACCTGGGTTCAAACCCCAGCACCACATACACCACAACTGAGTGTTGGAGTAACGAAGGCCGTGTGAAAAACTAAATAAAATTGTTTCTCTCTTTCTCAGTCTCTCTCACTGTCCCTCTCACCTTACAAAAAAAAAAAAAAAAAAAAAAAGACTTGGGATGTTGCTCAGTGGTTAAGCACCTCTGGTTTCAATCCCTGGTACCTAAAAAATAAAGAAATAAATTTGCAACCTACTTACCTAGCAAGTGAGAAACCCTGGGTTCAATTCCCAGTACAAAAATACAAAATAAAAATAGCAATCTAGGGGCTGGAGCAGTGGCTTGGCGGTTGTAGCGCTTGCCTGGGACACGAGAGGATGCAAGTTTGAACCCCAGCACCACCTACACAACGAAGTGTCAGAGCAACAAAAGCCACATGAATAACTAAGTAAAATTGATTCTCTCTCTCTCTCTCTCTGTCTCTCTCTCTTTATTTTTTTATTTTTTATTTTTTAAAGAGAGAGGGACAGTGAGAGAGACAGAGAAAGAGAAACAACTTTATTTAGTTTTTCACAAGGCCTTAGTTGCTCCAACACTCAGTTGTGTACATGGTGCTGGGGTTTGAACCGGGTCCTCGTGCTTGCCAGGCAAGCGCCGAAACCGCTGAGCCACCGCTCCAGCCCCTGTCTCTCTCTCTTTAAAAAAAAAAAATTTCAGGGGCTGGAGCGGTGTTGCTCGGTGGTTACGGCGCTTGCCCAGCATGTGCAAGTACACGGGTTCAAACCCAGCACCACGTACACAACTAAGTGTCGGAGCAATGAAGGCCATGTGAAAAACTCAATAAAATTGATTCTCTCTCTCTCTCTCTCTCACTGTCCTTCTAAAAGAAAAAAAAATTGCAACCTAATTGGGAAACATAGAGACCCTGTCTCTAATAAGTATATTAATATTTATATAGAAATAAAATAGGGGCTGCAGTGGTGGCTCAGCAGTTGCGCTGCTTGCCTGGCATGCAAGAGGATGTGGGTTCGAACCCCAGCACCATGTACACAACTGTCAGAGCAACAAAAGCCACATGAAAAACTAAATAAAATTGATTCTCTTTCTCTCTCTGTCCCTTTCTTTCTTTAAAAAAATAAAATAAAATAAATAATATATTATAAAACATATATAACAAAACATATATTTAATTGTAGCCTCCATGAGCAGTCCTGATTCCCGCTTACACGGCTCTACTTGATATTCTAATCTCATTACTAATATACTATGAAATTATGCAATTTACTTATTCAGGATGCCTATTGTCTGTTTCCACCCACAGTATATAGACAGGGACTTGGGTCTAGTGATTTGTTTTGTGACCCTGGGGATTGAACCCGGGGGTGAACCACTGAGCTATACCCTGAGTTCTTTTTTGTCTTTTATTTTGAGATGGGGCCTTGCTAAATTGCCCAGACTGGCCTCCAGCTTTTATCCTCCTGCCTCAGTCTAACTGGTTGCTGGGATTATGGATGTGTGCCACACACCTGCCTTGTATCTCTCTTGTTCCTACTGTATTCCTAACGTAGGCACAGCTGACACGGCCTATTGAATGAATGACCCTGGCGGGTTTTGCCTATTAAAGCTCAAGGTCATCCCTTCAGCAGGTCCTTGGCTATCTTACCTCATTCCCCCACAGACTTCCCCTCTCTTTCCACATGGACTGTTTGGATCTCCCCTTCTCTCTTCAAACCTCCCATTCCCCGCCCCTCAATCCAGTTCATGACCTGGTGTCCTCCTACTTCATCATTACCCACTGCATCTCACCCTTCTTCCACATTTCACTCCCAGCCCAGCAGAGGTGCTGAGGCTCCTCCACCCATGGCCAGGTGCTGCAGCTGTGTCCTGGACCCAACCACCCCCATATAACTTTAAGTTCCAGTTACCCCCTTTCCTACCTTTTTTTTTTTTTTTAGGACAGTTAAGACAGAGAGAAAGAGAGAGACAGACAGAGAATCAATTTTTATTGAGTTTTTCACATGGCTTTCGTTGCTCCGACACTTAATTGTGTGCGTGGGTGCTGGGGTTTGAACCTGGGTACTTGTGCACACCAGGCAAGCGCCGTAACCGCTGAGCCACCGCTCCAGTCCCCTACCTATCTTTTTATTATTATTTATATGTGTGTGTGTGTGTGTGTGTGTGTGTGTGTGTGTGTGTGGTACTGGGGAATGAACTGAGGGGTGCTCTAGCACTGAGCTACATCCCAGCCCTTTGTATTTTTATTTTGAAGCAGGATTTCACTAAGATGCCCTAGCTGCCCTTGATCCTTCTGCCTTGGTCCCCACCAAGCTGCTGAAATTACAGGCTTGCAGCACTATGCCCAGCTCCTGCCCATCTTTTTCGCATTACCCTGTCTCCTCAATTCTTTTGATCTTTCCCATCTATAAGAAGAAGGAACAAGGCAGGGGGTGGTGCTGGCGATCAATCACAGGGGCTCATGCATGTTAGACAAGCACTCTATTACGGAGCTACACTGCCAGCTGGAGTGATCTCTGGGCTCCTTCGGGGATGGTGCATGGCTCAGTGGTACAGCCATTGCCTAGCACATGCACAAGGCCCTGCGTTCAATCCCCAGCACTGGAGCAACCCCTACACCGCTGTTTCCAGCTCCCCTGTGTGCACTCACCCTTCACCCTTCCAACATGGCTTTCCCCAGGAGACAAGCAGCTCTTTCCAACACCATCAAAGACCTCCCAATCTGTGTCCTCTACAAAACTGAAAGCCCAGAAAGAGTAGAGACGCGATCGTCTTGTCCGCCCACTGTATTTCCAGAACCTGGCTGGATGCCAAGCGCACTAGACATGTGGTCAGAATGAATAAGTGACTGGACTCAGTTTCCCTCCTTAGCCCCTACACCAGCCCCGGTGCCCTTTACTCACAGGTGCCCAGGTACATGACCAGATGATCGTGCCCATCAAGGCCCTCGGCCGTCTCCACTGCAAGCTGTGTGTACTCCACGCCAGACTTCACCAGCAGGGGGGTCCCCACTACCGGCGCATCCATCAGGAAATGGTCCTTCATGAAGGTCAAAACTTCATCCGAGGAGGGACCCACGGAGCACTGAAGGAGGAAGCAGGCAGATCGGGTTGTCTCCCCCAGCCCTTCAGCTCACCCATTGCCCCTTCCCTCCTTTTCCGCCTTTCCCTCCTCCCCCTCTACTATTTTTCTTTGCCTTCCTCTCCTGGAGCTGTCCTTATCTCAGGATGGTGGTTAAAGCTCAGATTCTGGAGCTACCTGGCTTGGAGTTCTAGCCTCAGCCTGCCTGAGCTTCAGTGGTGAACTGGGCATATTGCCCAATACCCACCTCACTTATGAGAATGAAATGCACCAATACATGAAAAGTAAGAAGAACAGTGCTTGGCATGCAGGAGGTCCTCAAGAAAGGTTAACTGTGGCCAGGCACAGCGGCCCACACTTGTAATCCCAGTGATGCAGGAATCTGAGGCAGGAGGATTGCAAGTTTGAGGCCAGCCTCACCAACTTAGAGAAGCCTTAAGCAACATAGCAAGACCATGTCCCAAAATGAAAAATAAAAAGGGCTGGGGATGTGGCTCAGTGGTAAGGTACCCCTGGGTTCAATACCCGGTACAAAAATAAATAAATAAATAAACGTTAGTTGTTGCTGCGGTCTTCCTCAGCGCTTGCATCAGGGATGCCTGGCAGTCAACAGGAAGCAGGAGAGGCCCATGTTTCACATATGTCTCTGGTCCTAGGCACAGCACAGGACCTGGAATGAAGATGCTGGAGAAATGTCTGCTGAGTCAGTGACTGCAGGGGAGACTTCAGGAAGAGGTGGTGTGGCACGCAATGCTTCTCGCCGTGATTTTGCGTGAACTTGATGCATGACTCTGGGAGAGTCCCTTCTCCGTTCTGGGCCTCCTTTTCCTCACTCATAAATGAGAGGGTGGGACCAGCTGTTCTCTAAAGGCCCTGCCAAGACAAGCATGCTCTGGGACACCTGTATCTACCCTATCTTCAGTCAGGATCTTTCTTTTCCATAACCACGAACATCTCTTATTGACAGCCCAAACTCTGTCACCTGCAATGTGCCCTTAGATGACATATTTCACCTCTGAACTTCCACTTCCTCATCTGTAAAGTGAAGTAATAGCCCCTACGTTCCATGCTGATGCCAGTAAGAACACAAGCACCTACTTTGCCTCCTCTCAAAGGGTTTTTTTTTTTCCAGTCCTGGGGATTGAATCCAGGAGCACTCCAGCACAGCCCTTTTTCTTTTCAGAGTCTTGCAAAATTGCCTAGGCTGGCCTCAAACTTGCAATCCTCCTGCCTCTGCCTCTCAAGTCATAGGGATTAGTGGTGTGAGCCAACACACCTGGCCCAGAGGGTAACTTTTCAAAGTCATAAACGTACAGTGACGTGGAGAACAGGAAAGAAGGCAAAAAGCATTCATGTTTTGGAAGCTGTTAAGCAAATGAACAATCACAAGACTTATGAGAGAGAGAGAGAGACAGACAGACAGAAGAATCTTCAGGCAGCCCTGAGGGGAGCCCCCACACCATCTGATTCACAAGGTGGAATCCCTAAAGTGTGTGCATTATGAACCCAGCTACCTATGGAAGTGGGGTTAGAGGGGAGACAGAAGATTATTTGAAAGTCTGTTTAAGAAGCAGGCAGAGGGGCTGGAGCGGTGGCTCGGCGGCTACGGTGTTTGCCCGGCATGCACAAGTACATGGGTTCAAACCCCAGCACCCACATACAGAACTAAGTGTCAGAGCAATGAAGGCCATGTGAAAAACAAAATAAACATTTATTCTCCCTCCCTCTCTCTCTCTCACTGTCCCTCTGTCTCCTTAAAAAAAAAATATATATATATATACACACACACACACACACACACACACACTAAGAGAGGTAAGTGAAGACACAATATACAGAAAACAAGATAACAATTTTGCAAAAGGGGAATCCTTACTTCACACAAACATGCAGCCAGACATTGCGTGTATCCAAAAGGAAGTACAAACAACCACAATGTAGTAATCTTGCCCACAAAAATCAAACCTGAATCTGATCAAGTCTCTTCATCTAACCACTGAACGACTTACAACAAATACTTAAACTACACTACAGAGATGTAATCAAGATGTAGACTGGAAAACTCTGTAAGACAAGCAAATAAATTTCAAGAGAAATATAGAAGATGGAAAGGGTATGTGTATATATATATATATACACACTTCTTAGAACTGAAGGAACTAGCAGGACCTCCTGGCGGTACATGCCTATAATCCATAGCTATATTCTGTGGGTGTAATGTTGTACACCTGTAATCCTAGCTACTTGGAGGCCGAGGCAGGAGGATCACTGGAGCCTGGAAACCCAAAGCCACGCTGGTGGGCAACATAGCAAAACCCCACCTCAAAAAATAAATAAATAAATAAGAGAGGGAGGAGGAGGAGGAGGAGGAGGAAGAAGGAGGAGGAGAAGTCACAAGTTTGAGGCTAGCCTCAGCAATTCAGTGAGGCTCTAAGCAACTTAGCAAGAAACTGTGTTAAAATAAAAAGTAAAAAAAGGACTGGGGATGTGGCTCTGTGGTTAAGTGCCCCTGGGTTCAATCCCCAGTACCAAAAGAAAAAAAAAAAAAAAAAAACTGAAGAAACAGTTTCTAAATAGAAGTGGCCCCACTGAGTGCCCAGCACAATAAATGGACAGTGTTTCAGTAAAGAATAATGTCATGACACCTCAGAACATCAGGGACAAAAATAAATAAATAAATAAATAAATAAATAAAGCATTATACTGCAAAATTCCACTGAGAGGGAGGGAAAAAAAACAGGCTATATTCAAAGGGTCAGAGGTCAGAATAGCTTTAGATTTCTCTATAGTAGTACTGGAAACTAGAAGATAAGAAAGGAAGGCTTTCAAAGTTTGAAGGGAAATTGCCTCTATTCTAGAATTACTTATGCCTAGCCAAATTGTCAAATGTGAACATAGACTAAAGACATTTTCAGAAATTCAAGATCTCAAAGATTTTTTTTTTTAATACCAGAGACTGGACTCAGGAGCACTCAACCACTGAGCTACCACCCCTAGCCCTTTTTATTTTTTATTTTGAGACAGGGTCTCATTGAATGGCTGAGACTGGTCTTGAACTGGGGAGGCTGAGGAAGGAAAATAGCAAATTCAAGACCAGTCTCAGCCATTTCGTGGGTCCTCAGCAATTTAGTGAGAACATGTTTCAAAATTTAATAAATAAAATTAGGAATGTAGCTCAGTGGTAAAGTGGCTCTGGTTCAATCCCTGCTACAACCGCCCCCCCCCAAAAAAAAGAAGAAGCCATGGGTTTCAAGAAACACAATCACAATATGTGTTAGGAAAGAGGTGCAGGGAATCCCCATTAGGAAAAAAAGGGAAATTCCAGATGGCAGCTGTGCTCTGTGCTCTGGATGCAGAGGGCCACCAGTCTAGGCAGGGGTAGATGCGGAGACTTCCAGGAACATGAAACTGTTAAAATAGCTAATTGGTCCCTCTTCAGAAGATATTCAGATAATTCAGGAAGAGTTGGAAGTTGAATTAGAGATTACAAGGTAGAAAACAAAGCAAGAAAAAAAAACTAACCCTAGGAAAACCAAAAATTATGGAAAGTGATCATTTTATATGCATATACAACATATATTTTATAGTAGGTTTAACTTATTATATTTTATAATATTTTACTGTATTGTTATACATATTTTATAGCTAGGTCAGTATTATATTGTTGCCCAGGTTGGCTTGCAACTTGTGATCCTGCGTTAGCCTTCCCGGTAGCTAAGATTATAGGCATGTGGCACCATGCCCAGCTAGGGCTATTTTTTTGGAACCAATTTTGTAGATCTATTTGATTTCTTAAATCATGTAATATATAACTCTGGTTTTTAAAAAGTTACATAAGAAATGCAGGTGAAGATGCCCCAGACTGTCTGGCACTCAGCCCATGCTGACTTAATTTCTCAGTGATATATCCAGATATTGGGTGCACACTCAGTTTTGAAGAGGAGGTGCCTGGTGACTGTTCTGGATGTAGGTAGGATGGCACTTGACAGCTATGGAATGTGGGCACCTGGGCTACATGTAATGTAAATGGGCCAAAGTCAGCATTCATAAGATACTAGCCCAGCTCCTGATAGGACTGGTGGGGTAGGGAGCACTAACAGCTATTGGACATTTACTACATTGATAGTTGCTTCCACACACACGTGATCTGTGTGCTTCTTTGTAGGGGCTTGCTGGATGTAGAGTTATACTCACACTGCCCGGTCGGGGGTTGATCTCACTGCTGCTATAAGTAGTCCAGCATGAAGTTTCTTTGTTTAACTCCTTGTACTTCCCCTTAAAGACGTTCTCAATGTCCACGAGAGAGAAAGCGCACACGGCAGAGCTCCTGGTCCCGCCACCCTGCCTGAAGACAGCCAAAGGGGATACTATCTGTGATTCTCTCTGCCATACAAGTCAGCAACCCTCCCAGCTCTGGTCCACCCTCAAAGATAGGGTGGCATGAGTATGGAGCCCTGGGCCAGCCTCCAGCTGCCTCTTCTTCCCCTTGCAATGGTGATAAGGGTTGGGACAGCCCCATGGAATTCTCTGAGTCTAGCCCACATCCTGGCTCCAGGCCCATCTCAGAATCTGAAATGTGATTATCCTTAATGAGAATTAATTGGGGCATAAGCCCTGGGGTAGCTTCTGCCTATCCTGCCTAGGCTGTGCTGTACCCATAGCAAGAGCAACACAACCGGTTCGAGGATGGCTCCACATGAAGCCCTCTCCTTTGGGTTCCCTGGATTCTCTTTCTTTTTTTCTTTCTGTTTGTGTGTGTGTGTGTGTGTGTGTGTGTGTGTACAGGGGGACTGAACCCTGGGACGCTTAACCACTGAGCCACATCCTCAGACCTGTTTATTTTTTATTTTGAGATAGGGACATGCTGAGTTGCTTAGGGCCTCACCGAATTGCTGAGGCTGGCTTCAAACTTATAATCCTTCTGCCTCTGTCTCCCAAGTTGCTGGAAGTGTAGGTGTGCACCACTACACCTGGTGCTTGCACGTGCTCTCTTTCTCTCTCTTTCCTCTTTTCAAGAGAGAGGAACAGTGAGAGAGAGAGAGAGAGAAGAGAGAGGGAATCAATTTTATTTAATTTTTCAAGTGACTTTTGTTGCTCCAACACTTTGTTGTGTAGTGGTGCTGGGGTTTGAACTTGCGTCCTTGCCCAAGCCAGGCAAGTGCCATAACTGCTGAGTTACCGCTCCAGCCCCCCCCCCTCCAACTTTCTCTCTCTCACCTGACTATTGTACATACCAAGTTCTTAGCTCTGGATCTCGTGGATACCAGACCTACTTATATCAGATAACTTTGGTATTTAACACACTGTCAGCAGGTATCTAACTGCTATGGGGTCAGGCCACAGTGAAGGGACAATGGAAAAATCAATTAACTTTTCTCAGTTAAGCAATGATATAATTTTTCTCTAATGATAGGGATGGTGTTTTCCTCTTTGCCGTGGCCTTAGGAAACTCAGAGATAAATTTGTGGTTGGCACCCAAGGACTATATAACATCTTATGATAAGCATTTATAAAGTGCTGGCCTTATCTCTAGCTGCTGCTGAAGCTCCTCCTCCTCATCTCTAGCTGCTGCAGAAGCTCCTCCTCCTCTTCCTCCTCCTCCTTCCCTTCCTCCTCCTCTTCATCTCTAGCTGCTGCTGAAGCTCCTCCTCCTCCTCCTCCTCTTCATCTCTAGCTGCTGCTTTAGCTCCTCCTCATCTCTAGCTGCTGAAGCTCCTCTTCCTCCTCCTCCTCCTCCTCCTCATCTC